>BOPP01000005.1:14886682-14909980 GCA_017312745.1 Gryllus bimaculatus | reverse complement strand
TGTTGACAAATCATGCAAATCGGACGAATAGGAGCGTTGTAAAGTGAAATTTAACGAAAACACCTCGCCCCCCCCCCCACTTCCCCTCTGTGCCGTTGCGTTCACCCATCCGCCCGTTGTGGCCCTCGTCAGCGCGTGGTACAACCAGGCCCGGCGGTTGAAGCGGTGGCCTCGTCTAAGATTAATTTTTAAGCTCTGCAAATAATTCAGCAATCAAAAAAAGAGAACGATCCTTTTTTAGATTTATGGGTTCTGGCCATGCGATGACGCAAGTTATGCTCGTATCAACAAATAACAAGAGTTTGACACCTTATGATCATCTTCTTCTTTCCTCTATCCAAGGATGGGTTTATGACCTGTTCTGAACTTCTACCAATTTTCATTTCTATAACGATCTGCCTCTGTGTCTCTACCCGGTTCTACACATAAACGGCTTGCTTTAGAATGCGTGTCATCCATGTATGCGGAATCATTTCCTCCTTCACTTCCTGAAGTCAGAAAGATAGTATTTTGCTATTGATTGCTTGAACAGTTAATTTTCATCTTATTTCGCGTCGCGCTTCTTGGCCTGGTAGTCCTATGGCGAGAGAGACAACTCGCATCAGTCGAGGCTTGCGAGCACAAACTGCATGGGTGACAAATGAGCCATCAGCACACGAAGATTTCATTCATTATCGAATCCCGCCAAGCGATTTTCGCCGCTACTAATATACCGCTAGTTCACGTACGTGCTCCCGCGTTGGAGAATGGCCGGTCGGCATAACGACATTCGTCAATTTGTTTCGGCCGTGTACAACGAATTCCGCTTGCTAGGTGCATTCCCGAGAGCTGCTCCCCGACTTAACGCCCGCTCTCGGGGCACTTGGAACCGCAATACCTGCACTTCCCAAGTTTGCTCCGTGTACAGAACGTGTCATTATATAACTATTCAATTTATAACTGAACTAAACTTATAGGAATATTTTTGTTTCTCCCACGAAAATCTCATGTGTGTGTGTGTGTGTGTGTGTGTGTGTGTGTGTGTGTGTGGTGTGTGCTGTGTGAGAAGAGGAGAGAGCAGAGAGAGAGAGAAGAGAGAGGAGAGAGAGAGAGAGAGAGAATTATTTGCCTGTAAATAGATCAAAATGAAACTGTAATAATTATTTACGAAATATGTAACGTAATTTCCATCCTTTACTTTTACGAGATCAACAATCGTACAAAGAGAAATATTCAAGATTGTAAGGAAGATAACCATGAAACTCTACAATATACTCGACGACGCAGAAATCCTGGTGCCACGTGATTATCCTTTCTCCCTTGCGGTCGAGCAAGCAGTAATATTTTTCTGGAACTTCTCACTTCATCTAGATCTACTTCTGTTAAACACTTATATATATTTTTAAAATATTTAAAAATGACGCAACTAGCCAATGTCATACTTTTCAAGAAGTGGTGTATAATGTTTTTCCGTAAATGCCATCACTTTGGGTCTTTGTATTTGAAATGTTTATAATAATTCCTTTGTGATTTTTGATGAAATTAAGAGAGAGTGAGTTGGTAAATAATCTTATCATTTTAGGATCAAATTTTTTTGTATGAAGTTCATAAAATATCACGCAACCAACATTTCGGTCGTTTAGGAATTGTGGCAGCACATTTTTCCAGCATGTTATCTTCAGATGCAAAGACGCACACAGTGAGACTGTTGGGTTGCTATAAATAATCTAGTGAATACATGATTTAGTTACCAAAGGGAAAGTGAATGAGAAACGAAATAAAAGAAGTTTGTAATTCTATCTAAAGATGAAAAGAATTCGTGCACACACACAAGGGAGTGACTGACTGACAGCGACGGAGTGACTGACCGACGACTCATGACGGATGGACGGACTAACGGATTGACAGAGTGACGGACCGGACCACTGTTGGACGGACGGACGGATGACGGGCAGACGGATGGACGGACTGACGGATGGACGGACTGACGGAATGACGGACTGACGGATGGACGGACTGACGGATGACGGACTGACGGGATGGACGGACTGACGGATGGACGGACTGACGGATGTGACCGGACTGACGGATCGGCCGACACTGACAGATGGCCGAACCGACAGATGGGAACGACAGATGCCGACATGAGGAATGCACGGACTGACGGATGGCACAGACCTGACAGAGGGACTGCCGGACAGACAGACGGACGGACGGACCTGACGCGAAGAACGGAAGAACAGACGGACGGACTGAACGGACGCACGACACGCGACGAAACAGGACCGACGCTTCGCGCTCGCAACGGAACGGCACAGCGCTACGACACTGCACGGCACAGCGCAACGCGACGGCAGCGCGCGACGTCGGCTGCCGACGGGACAGTCGTGACGGCGACGCGATCGTCGGCACTCCGCACGGCAACGAAGACGCGTCGACGGCACGAGACGTCAGCGCACACGAGGACGGACAGTTCGCACTGACGACGGATCAGTCGGACTGACGGAATGACAGTCGGTCTGACGGACGGAACAGTCGACACCTACTCGACAGACGGACGTTTGGTCTGACTGACGAAAGGCACGCACAGGCACCGCATTGATGGACGACGGAACTGACGGATGAGCTGAAGACGGACTGATGGAAGGACGAACGGTAGAACTGACGAAGGAACTGACTGACTGGACAACACCAAAATAGTCAAAATAGTCCACAATAGTCAATAGTCACATAATGAATACGCTCAATCAGTTATAATACTCAGGATGTCCAGATCGACATGTCAGTTGAACACCTGCGAGGTCGATCATATAGGTCGATCACCTACTCTATTTAATCGACTTGCTGGGTCGATTCCCTACTTCACCGAATTGCTGGGTCGATCCCTATTTGATCGACTTGCTAAGTCGATTCGCCACTTGATCAACTTGCCTGAATCGACAGACCCCCATTGATCGACTTGCTGGGTGCGATGGCCCTCACTTGATCGGCTGTTGCTGGTCGATCCCCCACTTGATGACTTGCTGGGTCGATCACACAAATTGAATCGACTTGCTGGGTCGATCCCCACTTGATCGACTTGCTCGGGTCGATCCTTCAACTTGACGACTTCCTGGGTCGATCCCTCACTTGATCGACTTCCTCGGGTCGATCTTTCACTTAATCAACTTGCTGTGTCGATCTCTCATTTAAACGACTTGCTGGGTCGATCCCTCACAATGATCACTTGTTGGGTCCCGGAAAAATCCCCCCCCAAAACCATGGAAAAAATCGAGTTGCAGTGTCCGATCACCCACTTGATCGACTTGCTGGTCGATCCCCCACTTGAACGACTTGAAGGGTCGATGCCCTATTTGATCGATTTGCTAGTCGATCGCCTACTTGATCGATCTTGCTTGGTCGACAACCACTTGATCGACTTGCTGGGTCGCATCCTACACTTTATCAACTTGCTGGGTCGATCCCCACTTGATTCGACTGCTGGGTCAATCCCTCACATGCTCGACTTGCGGGTCGATCCCCACATGCTCGACTTGCTGGGTCGATCCCACCACTATGCTCGACTTGCTGGGACGATCCCCACTTAAATCGACTTGCTGGGTCGATCCCCACTTGGCCGACTTGCAGGGTCGATCACCCACTTGATCGACTTGCTGGGCTCAATTTCCACTTCTGATTCGACTTGCCGGGTCGATCCCATACTTGAAAAAGACTTGATGGGTCGAATCTCCTCACTTTATCGATTGCGGGGTTGCTATTATTCGACTTATGGATTATGGTTGGCTTACAAAGTTCATAGTTTGCTTACTAACGATCACGGGTAGGCTTTAAAGAAGGATCATTGTTGTAAAAGACTCCCATTTCCTGCAATTTAAACAATACACTGAATTTACGAGACAATGCACTATACATCAAAGTCTCTAATAACATGAAACTTTTAGATTAGTGGTGAGTGGAAATGCCTTTAAGAAACATTGGTTCGATTTTAAATCGTAAATCTAAAGGCAAAATCAGAGCTCAACATGAACTATAGACACAAAACGCGAATTAAATAAAACAGTAGAAAAATTATCGTACAATTTTCTACTTATTGCACATTCTGGATGTATACAAATGTTAACTCAAATTGTTGAAATATTTCTTGCGCCAGTATAATATTTTTGACGCCCTCATTCTTTAGTAAGGCGGCCAATTTACAAAATCTCTCTTGAATAGTAGGAAATTTCAATTACATTGCACAAATAAATATATTTCCAAAACTTCTTAATGAACCATATATTTAATACCGCTGATACGACAAAGTTTTTTTTTTAAAACATCCGGTCTGTAACCACTTCCAGGGTCTACATTATAGGTAGGGAATTTTTCCAAAATTTCCCTTCCATCTGGCTCTTCGTTCTTTGTACTTTGGGCGGGATGATAGATGGCAACTGCAAGTACGAATAGCCGAGAGAATGGAAGTCGAAACTAATATTGGAAAGTCTGTGCCATTCTCTAGCAACATTAGTTCTTTATGTAATTATTGCCACCTACAATCGCGTTGTGTTATTTTCTGTCGTTATTCTCTATTCCCCGAAACAGTTGAACTCTTCTCTATTTTCCAGAAGCAAAAAAAACCACTCCCAGTGTGTTAAACTTTTCTCCTCCTCCGTATTCTCTATTTCACAGAATTTATATAATTAAAAAATGGAATGCCTGATATGTATTTTTCAAAATACTGTATTTTTGCTGCCGCTTATTTGGGTGATTTAAAAACCTAATTAAATGGTACCACGATTTTTGTGTGTCTGTCTCTGAAGACCAATTTTCAATGCGGTTTCACTGAAAGGTAACGTTTTGTCCGGGCCAAGCTTTCACTACTTTTTCAAATAATTATTTCCCTCTCCGTTTTAATTCCGAATCTTAATCGACATTTAAGTGTCCCTCTCAGTTTTTCCGCGTATAACTTCGAGACACGGGAATAAATTGACCGTGGATATAACCTGGAAGTTCGTAAAATGTATACAATATAATTGAATTGAATACTTCAGTAATTGAAAGGTGAATACTTTTTTTCTTCAAATCTTTATTTTTCCTGTTAAACCAAAGCCTGTTTACAGGAGTTTTCAGTAAAATAATTCGTAACCATTTTGGGAGATGATCCGCATTCATCCAGGCAGCTGGTAACCTTCATATATTGAGATGTAACGAATTAACTTAGCCTATGTAATTGTGATTTTAATAATTGAATTAAGATGAATTCTCTGAATGTGTAAAGAATTTATCAGTTCCCTAGTAAAATAATGAATCATTTAAATTCCGTCTATTATACACCATTGTGTGAATTTTGAAATTATAATATTATGCTATTATTTTTAGCTTTAAGTGGGCCTTAAAATTGGTGTGGTCATTCTATACAAGCAAAACAAGTACATTTCCTCAATAAATGTTTCTTTTTTGCACACTAATTCCCTTGGATGTCCGGACTCCTTTAAATACTTACGCTCTTGATAATCCTTATTGAGCGGTGGACTCATCTAAGTACAGATCGGGTACACTGAAAATTTATTCATATATAAAATGATTTCTTTGTAGGATTTAATTATCCAAGTAAATCAGTACTTTTCAATCGAATATATTATAACATTTATTGGAAACTGAGTAGTTTTTCAGTTTGACTTTATATATGTACAAAAAAATTAATGGCAGAAAGAAATTATTGAAAATATAAAATCCTAACCTAATTACATTGAAGAATAACGAACTTTTTAAATTCGCGGATGTCTCGGTTGGACATTTCTACTTCGATTCTTTATCCTCCGTGTCTAAACGTACTAACTTCCCGAATAGTACAACAATCGAAATCTTTTTGACAAAAAATAAACGAACTTAATTGAAATCAAAATTAGCCCCCTTAAATTATTCGATCTCTCAAGCAAAGAAACCCAATGTTATCTATCATTCCGTGACATAAATTTCATTAATGTATAAATTCCGTCTGACAAAGTTACACTTCTTAGAAAACCATGTTCCGTTCACTTGTATTATTAAATTTTTATAATCAGTTGTTCATTGGCCTTTTCCGTTCGTAAGATAGTCACTTTGCTGACCTAATTCTTACATTGGGTACTAAAACAAGTCAGCTACTGGTAGCAATATTCTTCTTGATTATTCCATCGATGAAATCTTTGAAAACTGTAACTTGGAAGTACAGCTTTCGCCATGCAAACACACTATTTCCCTAAGTTTAACTGACAACCCCCAATGAACGATTTTGAACATCTTATCATTCCTGAAGAAAACATCCAACATGATAAAAAATATAAGTCCAACATGTGAAGAGTGAACGTATAAAGTATTGAGTCGGGACTTTATGTACCGAGACCGTAAGCGACTTCTGACTGCCACGTCTGCGGTACTACGTCACGTGACCTCACGTGAAGCAATCAGCTTGCGAGGATTGTTTATTTCTCACAGCCCAGGGTTCAGCAATTGCCGCTCATCTAACTCATACGCAGTTGCGGAGGCATAGGTTCGACTTTGGCGAAAGCTATGAAATATGAAATCAAGACGGTCAGCCTGTCAATGTTACGGCTATGATATTCTCATTTATGCAGGTAGATGGGTGGCAATGTGCGTATCAAGTGTGGCATACACCGCATTGAAATGTCAGAGTCGCTTTATACGGCGTCGATAATGTAGAATTTGTAAGTAGTATATAGTTATGGCAATTTAGTTTACAATGTCAAGCTTTATTACATAAGTACATGTTTGAAACAAGTCGCCGTTTAGCGCGAGTTTTAAATTCGTTTACCGAATGCATAAAGCCAAACATTATAACGATTGCATACGCCATTTTTTGTAATAACAGCATATAAATTTATAAGAGAAGCAAACTTTGCGAACAACTTTCTGGACGTCTCGAATTTTTACGTCAGTGCGACGAAAACGGTGGCTGCCGTTCCGTTCACTGCTAACCTCACCACAATTCTCTCTCTACGCATTGGCTGAACGGGTGAAGACACAATCGTTCGTAAGCGTACAATGCCAATACGTCATCATTTATGCGTATTCTTGACTGATTTTTCTTGCAAGAGGAATGGTCTTTTTAAATGTGGTAATACAAAAATGCTTTTGCAGTGTCCACTGGATTTTTTTCCCTGCGATTTTCCCCTCTCCAGTTGCCGTGGAGAGGGCGGAAATTTATTTTCTTTGGGAATAAAAAAAAAGAGAGAGAGAGAAAAGGATTGTCACAGTACATGGATCTGGTATTCTGAAACTGTTTCTTTTCTCATGTATAAAAGGGGACTTGTTAACAATATCATGGCTCTGGTATACGCAATGGTTCTTTTTTTAATATATAATTTGAGTTCTTTAAATTTTTCTTTTGTTTTCTGTATTCTCGCACGCATTCGCAACTTTTATTGTATTACCAATGCAGTGGGTGTGCCGCTGTGTCCAGGGCGTCGCACTGGTCGGAGGCCCGTACGCGCAGTGTGCGGGCAAGTACCCCAGAGCCCATCGACCTCGAGGAGCCACCTGCTGCGCCACGTGAACGCTGCCGCGCTGCGCTTCGGCGGCCTCGACGCGCAGCCCGTCCACCAGCACCCTCTACAACAACGGCCACGACCGGTGAGTGCTGCGTGCCGGGCCCGATGGCCCCAACGGGCTGTTCCACAAGCCGATGACAAGTGTTTTTAAAACTGCGCACACCGTACGGATTCAGGGAGACGCAAATTTTTTTGAATGGTAGAATGTACCGTTTTCGTGAATGTTAACTCAATTAAGACTTCGCCATCCGAATCCAGTCACTCTAAGGGGATTCTTGGAACTAACGGTGGGGGGGGATGAGTGGTGGGACTTGAGGTGTAATGCTCCTTCCAATCGTGGGTCCGTTCGATTCCCCGCCACTCATTGATACTCGTATTGTGATGTTCAGAGTGAGCCTCGGAATTTGCCCTGTTCCCGCCTGCTGCTCAGTTGCCATCATCAATCAGCTCATTCAGATTATCGCTATTATCCACTCGTCAGATAATCACTCAGGAACGTCAGTTATACTACGATTTATTTAACCATACACTTAAAATCCGCTGTTCACGGTTTTATCCAATCGGAGTGTGAACGTCTCATAGTGACGTCATCTAGCGACATATACAAGTTCACAATGCATGAAACCGCAACAATGTTTTAACGTCAAGTGCCCTGACTAAGTTAATGGTGGCTATATATTTTGTAGTTGGCTTAAGGCCCCTATAATAAATAAAATTGACCGTTCAGATACGAGCTGTTCGGGTTTGAATCAGCAGAGCACGAGGCTCACACGCAACAAAATACTCACGAAAATACACGAGACATTCCAGGTGCGACAACTCAGAATCTATTCACCAAACAGAGGAGTTGAACTTGCTCAGATATCGGGGGCGCCCCTAAGTATTTTTTGTTTTTGGTCATTATTTCATTACATTATGTTATACCAATGATTTTCATTTAACGAATATCAAAGATCAACTAACAATAAATTAATTAGTTCAATAACACATAAATGTCCATTAAAATAAAAATGAAATTTAGATGCTATCTACTCGCATTCGATCTACAATTTTACAAAATTACTTACGATCTATAAAATTTTACAAAACAAAAACTTTGAAATTTTCAATTCCATCAAACTTCGATTTGTCGATATACAAAATTGGCAAAATATCTATAATCTACGTTGTTATTTTGGACAAATATAATACAATATCGAATGCCATCAATATTTGACAGATATTTAATATTTTCGGGCGCAGTCCTATAGTCATCAGTCTCGTAAGTGTATTGCAAGTTATAAACATATGACTCATGGAGTATGAAGACTTCATTGAGTGAAAACGCAATGATAATTAAGAAGTCGTCGAAATATTGGCCATTTTACTTATTTTTCTCTCTTTATTCCAGCCCGCACCTTGTCAAGTCACACCGTTGAACTAAATATTTACTTTCAAACCCGCATTTTGATCCAATATAGAGGCCAACTTGAATATTGGCATTTTTGGTAATCGTATCGAGTACCGACCCAGTAATGCACTTCCGAAATTCTCCTCGTTGCTTCCAAGAGAAACCAACGTCCAAAAAAATTATCAGATAATGTAATTATTCATACCAATATTAAAAGAATATTTATATTTTTCCTTATTCTTTAATAAAAACTTGAGATAAATAATTATGTTTATTTAAACTCTTACTGTTAAGGTATAAGTTCCACGTCCGGAAGTTTGGAAGTTGAACCGTCCAATTTTTAATTTTTCAAAATTCCTGTGGCCTGAATTCGCCACTACGTGTTTTTGCCTATTACGCGCGCGCTCAATAACAGAGAGGCGAGAAATTACAAGTCGTTGCATCAATTCGATGAACATCACTGATGCCAATGTAACTCGTTCCACGTTTAACGAAATGGCACAACTTCCCTATCATCCCACCTCGAACGGAGGAAGTATGAGACATTCAAATCCACACAACTGCTGCTTTTCTCAATCTCTTGGTACTATATGCAGATCACCCCTCCGTTTTGCGCCACGAAGTCGTAGATGTGTGATGAAGCAGTTTTTAATATTGCATTGAAATGTCCATCGTTACACAGAAAATTGCAAAGGATTCCATTTATGAAACGAAAGCATTTTTCTGGTCGGCCTTTATTCGTCAAGCAGCAATGTAGCAATACCATATTTTACTTGCTAACGGCCGTTAACGCAATCCGAATTTTCTTCTTATGTAGATTATTGCACCACAATCTTCAGAGTGCTTTTACGAATTCAGTCACTACGTACAAGAAAATACATATGGTTTAATGAAAAAATAAATACTAAACTCACAAGCATAACAAAGGTTAAAACTAGTACCATATACGCACTATTGACAATTTCGTACTTACAGTTTCACGAATGGTGATTCTGAATACTTCCATTGATCAAATTTGTTCCGTCCAGAGCATAATCTTTCTAATCTGGAGAAACTATTATTATTCCCACTATCATTAAAGAAATAAAATTTTCTATTTGCCGTAAACACATAACACGTATGTAACTTACGATCGTTCTGTAAATGTTAAATAGTAGGTCAAAAGAAATATTTTTGTAAAAGTAAGTGAACCATTCAATTGTGTCTATTTCGACATCCAAGAAAACAAAGGAGTTAAATTCGAGGATAAAGTGCTTGTCTACATATTTTCTCTTCGTTTTTCGAAGCACAGAGAATAACGGATCTCTTTTTTCACTTGGGACAAAATCATCACAAAAAAACACATCACTTAAAGGAGTCTCATCGCCTTAAATCGCAGTCACTCTCTCACATTCCTGAGCTTCCTGTTGTATAAGAGATCTTTCTAAACATCGAAGAGTAGGATTGGTTTAACTTTGTGTGTGTAAACGCCCGAACTACATATCTGAACCTTTGCAACGTAGAGTAAATGCCACGTGTGCATGTGCCATTATAAGACATGTGTGCATGGGCAAATATTGGCGTTAAGTTCGTTCAGACAACGGCACTAAATAATTTCTTCGAGTCGCAGAGATATTGAATGGATCGGTTGGAAATGAATACGTGAGCAAGGCCTAAAACACGTCCTCAGGACCCCATTAGATATAGGCTGCCAATAAAGTTGTGAACAATATTTGAATATTATTTCATACTTGTAAATATATTTACATATCAAATCAAATATTAAATTCTAAAAGTTATAGTTTAATTTCAGTAATTTTGATAATGTATGTTCAGTATTTCACATATTATATGTAGGGCCCGCTGAACTAGCTCACACTTAACGTAAAGGACATGTTAAGAATATTAATCCAGCCTTAAAGTTAATACATTATGACGGTTGGTGGATTCCACCTTCACACTTCGGCACTTTTGTCACGTTTTCCCTCCTGGGTAGTGTTTTTGTCATTTCGATTTTAATGCCGGTGAGTAAATGTCCGCCATTATTTTTTGTTAAATACAGAAAAGGAAGGGGAAAGAAAGAATTGACTAATTGTACAAATATATATGATTCAATAATCATTTTTTTTATTAACCACGCTGCTAATCACGTATAAGAATAGCCTGCCGGACATGTTGCTATAGAATATAAAGGCTTGTTTATTTTGTTCAACTGGCTGTTGATTTTTGTTCAAAGAACTATTGAATATTGGATGAATTTATAAATGAAATAGTTCTAAGCTCAATACGCCTGTACTCTTTCTTTTTTAACGGTAACTATACGTAAAATTAAGTCTCTAATGACCAGCAGTAGGTGCAATTTTAATAAAAAATAAATACATGATAAATAAATAAATATATGAATAAATAAATACATACATGATAAACTAATAAATCAACTGGAGAGAAACGACGAGCCTTCGATCAACCCCGAGCCAGCCAGTGTTGCGGCGATGGGCAGCCGCAATCGACTGAACGTTGCCATACGTGGCCCTGGCGGCTTCCCAGCGGCCGCTCCGCCCGCCCCGCCCCCCTCCGCCCCTCCGCCCCCTCCAACCCCAGGATTTAAAGCGCGCGAGGGGCGGCGGGGAACGTCCTCGCACGTAATGAAAATCTGCCCCTCCCCTCGCCACCTCCCTCCCCCCCCCCGCGCGGACCGAGCCCGCTTCCTCAAGAAGGTTAATATCTCGAAATCGATGATTTATTGTGGATTCAACAGGTCGCAATACCACAACGGAACAATACCAGGCGAGAGAAAGGGATGAAAATGCGGGGACCGACTAGTCGAGAAAAATCAACGAAAATTAAAAAGGATTTATTTACGAATGACCCATTACAAATTGTTACACACTGTGTCGAATAGGATGCAAATCCAAGGGGGCGAAAAACTGGGGGAGAGAGAGAGACCCGAGAGAGGACAGAGAGAGAGAGAGAGAGACAAAGAGGCAGGAAGGAAACAAAGACGGGGGGGTGAGAGAAAGAGAAAGGGACATGGACAAGTCGGCATGGAGAGTCGCTCCTCTGTAGGCGAAACTCTTCTCTTCCGAGGAAATGTCAATTCACGCAAATAATTCGCTTCTCTTCCTGCAGTCGTGCGACCTTTGAGAAACACAAAAATGTACTGCAGCTCTTCATCTCCGCAAGGTTACATAAGCCAATAACTAATGAGGTGGAAAAAATACGAAAATTCTCAAGAAAAATGCTCTCAAAGATGGTTTAAATATAAATTAATGAGGCCTTGTTTTTTTTTCTTAAGAGTTACCGAAGGCATTTAAAATATATATTACAACATTATTGTCGTAATCAATTGCGAAAACTAAGGAAATATTTACGAATTTGTAAATTTAACGACTGTCCAATACTTGACGTAGTGAGAATTTATTATATTTGCTATGGATGTTAATCGTAATTCATTCCGTTTGCCTTGCTCCCCATATACAGGCACATTCCAAGATGCTAGAAATACCCTTTTCCCATGAATCCTACACGTAATTTACTGTACCGCTCCATACTGGACGAATCGGTTACGTAACGCATACTATTGGCAATATATACCAAACACTCACTGTGCCATTGCCATAAGCAATATAGCACATAATGTGACAGTTACATGACTCCATTTCTGTACGTTTCATTAACTAAAATCGATAACTGGATGAGCCCTAAATGTACACAGTTGATGTGGCAGAATGAATATTTAAAAATGCCCCATCGACGGTAAATAATTTTGAAAGGAGATTCCTGTACAAACTTCGTGCCACAATGGATTATACTCCCTTCAACGATTTAAACCTCAACATTCTGCTACGTAATGCGTCCAGTACGATACGACAAATTAAGCAGTTGTGGACTGCCAACAGTAATCCAAGTGAGCGAAATCAAGACTAAATGCAGATACCATCTCGATTCTACGTTAGCAAGAGTAATGAATAATTTAATACACCTCGCCCCTGGTGCGCACACGCACGTAAACAAGCACATGCACGTAGGGCCTCTCACGCACGTGAGCAACGCACACAACTGATAAGATTCTCTGAGCAGACAAGAAATGCCATTTAGACGAGTTGGACTATTTCGTCGGTCGTGTCACTCGGAGAGAGCGTTTAACGCACAGGGTGCGTGAGTGCGCTTATGTGAACGTGCACCGTGCGCTTCATGAAATTGCATGCAAAACGCATGAGGTTGAGCGCCTGATGAAAGAGAAGCTGTGCGGTTTATGATGGCTTCGTCATAAAATCCGGCAATCTATTGTCAAACGACTTTGACATTAATAAGCAATAATCCAAATGAATTCATAAAAAAGTGGCATTAATAAATGTTGAAGTGTCCAAAATGAAGTCAAACGTAAAATAGTGTTAAATAAACTAACACGTGGAATCTGATACGTCACGGCGTTGGATTCAGGAAGCATGTCGCCATCGCGCTATAAGGCCACATTTTTAAATTTGTTCTCAGAAGTTTGAGAACTAATTTTAAATTCGCGTTTTTGTCAGATTTTGGAAAAAAGGTCATCGTAGCGTAAATTCTATTTTAAAAAGGCGTCAAAAGCCGTTTATAAATCGAAAATCAAACTATTGGTTCAGACATTATCGGTAAAGTAAATTTTACTTATTTTGATGCTGCCACGTGGTGGCTACGAATTGTACTAGTGTCGGGACATTTAGCCTTAAGCATTACATTTCATTTGCTATTTATACATTGGGAACTAATTTTTTTCATTTGAGTATCGGGTGTTGGTTAGAAAGATACCTGAAAATGATTTGGAATATTCCCTTGCTAATCTTAAACTATTTTTATTAGAAGTTTAACGCAGTTAACGAATACAATAATTAGAAACGAATAAGCATTTCAAATACAGCTACACCATAACTACACTTCACAGATAGTGCTGTGTCTGCTCTTGATAGAAAATTAGGAATGTATTTAAACAATTTACTGCCAGGTACGATAAAGAGAATGAGCACATTCCGATCAGATATTAGTTGAATGGACTTCTCGCTCGTTTACTTTTGTTGTGAAAGAAAGATTGTGAAAATGTGTTATGTAACTTATGTGCGACACGTTTCCTTTATAATTTGCAAGCTGACATATTTGATTGTAATTTGACATATTTGTACTTTTAAATTATTTTTTGTTTAAAAGTATGTTGCAAAATTTGCTTAAAATTTTGTTACAATCATATAACATAATACTGATCAATAACCAGGACCGAATATATTCCTTTTGAATAGTATTTTGATTCCCTTCAGTAGTTGGGCTCCGCCATGTGGCGGCCTATAATATCGTTAAGATAGCCCCTATACGCTCTCATATAGGGAAAAGGCAGAAACGTATAAAAAAATAAATCAAATTGGATGATCGAGAGAATCCGTTTTCCCGTGTTTGTTGATGCAGAACACAATTTGGTTACGTGGAAATTTACAATTTCCGCAGAACCAACTCGCTTCAGGGAAATTTATCTGCTGCGTGAACGGAAATTTGTCGTTTCATTTGAAGGACTTCGTTTCAATTTGTAGAACGCGCGCGCCCTTACTGTGTGTTGAACGTAGGAACTACCGCAGTTCCGCCCTGTACCACATGTCCCACCTCAACTCTCACCGCAGGACGAACCCCCACTCACCTGTCGCATTAATTCGACATATGAATAAAACAGGCCTGGCACTTAACGAGCGAAACGGGAGAGTGGGGGAGTGTTGGCAGTGTTGCCGAATTGTTAACGTTTGTAGCAATGGTAATGAAAGGACGGCACGTTTTAGAGAATGATTTGACGTTTTGAATAATTCGATTATTCGGTTAGATATTACCAGATTTGAGAGTTACTTGTGAGTTTGGAAAAAAGTGTTATTAACATTTTTTTCGAACTTTACCTGTATTAAAATATTTTAGTTCATTGAGATTTGACAGCTTAATATTTTAACTAGAAAACAGATTTCAAATGTTCAATCGAAGATACGGCACTGAATTAACACTACCCCGAACAAATACTGGATAAAAAGGATAAAAGAGCAATCATTCAATTAGGTAAGCAATGTCAAACGTCGATGTCGATGGTTATTCTTTTTGTATTTTTTCGCAAACAGTAGGTCACATTATTTGAAAAAATTGCTCAACTGTAGTTTCTACAAATTATATGACATCATCCTTATTCCCAAATGCAATGCTATCACTTGTGCAGGCGCGCTCACGCGCTGTGTCACGATTCCATTTTGAAGCGCCTACGCGCGGCGCGGCCGGGGGCCTGGGTTCGTGCCCCCACGCTTCGTCGCCGCCATTGCCTGCCTCCGCGGAGTGTGTCGCATCACCTTCCTTGCCCGCACCTCCTCGTCTTCCCGAGAGACAGGCTCCGTAGTCTCGCTTGGACAGGACCGCTGGCAACCGAAGCTAGCGAGCGAAATCATCCTGTTCCTTGTTCTCTTTTAACTTCTACTCCGTAAAAAGTAATCCAAAGGAATGCCATCTCTCAATTTGACCTTTTGTCATGGTATTTTCAACACGACAGTACACAAAAAGCACGCTACATTCTCTACCTACATATGACCAAATTTCGTATGTTTCGTTATTTTCAGCATCGTGTAATTTCAGATATTAAAAAACAGTTTATCTTATTGTATGCTGATTTTAAAAAAAATATGTATTTCTAGAAAATACTCTTCAACACTCATTGATTAATTTACTTCACATCCATTCATTTTAGACTAAATTAACGAGTGAAAATTTAACGGAAAATAGTGAAGCACTTTTTTAGCAGTAACCTTTCGAATGGAGCCTGATAAAGAGCCATTTTCAAGCATTTAATATACAATCATATGCTGTTTGATAAGTGGCAGATTAATGCATCAGACGCTTTACTTGAGCGTACAATGGGATTTGCAAAAAGTAAATAACGTTGTGGAAAGACGACGGGTAACATAGTATCATCGAGATGAAATTGAAACAACATGAAAGCCGGATAAATTATAATATTTTAATTACACTCACTATTTTGTAATCACATGATTATACACGTTCTACAATATCTATTATTTGGAACATCTTTTGCTAATATAATCCATTTATATGCAAGAAACAGGCAGACTTACAAAGATTGCTTGTAGTCTCAACGTATTTCCACACTTACCATTTGCAAGATGCATCTCCATCTTGCATCGGCAGTTTATCACCCCGTCTCTCCCTTCACTACCAATATCCCTTTTCTGTTAGTTTAGAACTTTACGAAACTGAATCTCGTTCATAGGCGGCAATACGCTATCCTTTTTGTTTTCTGAGGTCCGATATGAGTTTAAAATATGTTGTATCTTCTCTCTAGTACCTTTATTTTTTTAATTATTAGGATTACTAGTACCTAGGCCTTTTCGACAACCCTGAGATGAAAGGAATGACGGATGCGTGGCGATGATGATGGGGTTCGAATGAGGGAGGAGCAGAGCTGAAGTGACAGGCAACGGAAACGGGAGAACCTCGAGAAGCCGCGCCGCGAGCCCGCTTCAGTCGTCCGCCTGAAAATGCCTCGTCCGACTGAGTTGAGCTCACAGCCAGCCAATGTTGCTGATAATTTTGCAGCGACTCTCACCGAGAGATCCGAGGCTTCGACTCCTGACAGGATTGACTCCTGACTCGTGGCAGGATTTTCCACAATAGGTGTTAGGTGTGAGCTGTGTAAGTCGAATTCCGACGCTGTCCGGAAGAGAAAGTTTTGCCCAACAACCTCACAGCGAGAGGTGGCTCAGTGAATCAATTGACGTCAGTACAGCGCTTTTGACCGGGAGGTCCTAAGTTCGAGTCCCGAAAGTGATAATTTTTGACACTAGCTTGTCAGCTATGTTGAGTTCAGTCGCTGTCTGGGCGAGAATTTTAGCGGCCGGCTGCTCTGATCGGTAGTTTTCCGTGGTTTCTCCAAAAATTACAAGGAGAATGCCGTTGTAGTACGCTAACTAACTTCCACAGAATACACATCGTTCCATCCTCGTTCTTATTCTACCCTTTCTCATTACACACACTTATATTTATATAAAATACTCTACGAGGCTGGAGCTTACAGCTTGTCCTTGTTGAACCCCGCTGGGGGAGATATCTGGGGAAGGGAAACCCTCGCAAGTCACCGTATCGCACCATCCAGGAGATGAGGAACACCACCACCTGCTGCAATAAAATCGTTCCCTAGACTAACGGAAGGAGTTGTGGTGCCAGGGAACTTCAATCAATCAACCACAATTTGAACCGTGGTATCCAGAGATGAACGGTGAGCGGTCTGGCTATTACACCACGCATCATTTCAGAAACGGGTGTCTAGCGTCACAAAAAGTGAGTGCAACTCCGGTGGAGAGAAGCACTTAGGAAGTTAAAAAAAGTGGAGAAAATAAATTTGGCCTTCGCTGTTTAAAGCAGCGGAAATAAGGAATTAACAGTACTTGAAGTAACTCTTTCAGATGATACTTCTGGACCGCGAAAGCAAAGTACAAAAGACCTTGAGATTTGCGATGCGGTGACAGTAATTTTTCCAAACAACATAATGCCACTGCAACTGAAAATTCTGAGGCCAGAACTAGTTGCGGTTGTTTATGAAAATTGCTTCAATTTCCGTTGCTTTCTTATGTGCGGGGGTCATATAGCTCTCACAAGTGTACCTTTTTTCGCATTTGGAAGACATTCAAATTATGTCCTCTTGTATATCTCGTGTAATGCACTTCTGCACGTCTATTTGTATTGTGAGGAGAAAAATTGTCTGCACAGCGATGTGATATTTTATTTTCATTCTTACATTTATTCTTTCACTGTTTTATTGCTTTATTGATTCACCATTCACTGTTACCATTCATCAATAAATAGTTAATTCACACCTTCTTTCACTTACACCCTCTTTTCATATCCTTCCGTCAGCACTGTCAGTAACTTTATTCTCTAGTATCAGTAAAATTCACCTTCATTTTTTGTCATCCCTCTTTCTAATTTTACAACTATCAATTCATTATTCTCTCATTATTCGTTTTGTTCCTGTTTCGTGTAGCAATTGATGATCACGTCATCGTGATCGACTGGGAGACGTTACAAAGAAGCTCTGGTAGAACGACAGAGAATATCAAATTTGGAATGCTTTATTTAAAAAAGATATTGAATTTTGTGGACAAGGATTCAAAAATGAAAAGAAGTTGAAAGTTTCATTAAAATAGGTGGATTAATATTTTCACTAACATTTTGTTTGTAAAAAGACGATATTTAGTATTACAACGGAAACTCGGATTATCAAAAAAATCCCGGAGAAAGTTAATGTAAACTTCAAGGCTCTCACATTGCTATAGATATCGTCCTTGTATCCCCTCCGCCCGTCCTCCGACTCGTTCACTCACTCACACTCGCGCGCCCTCCGCCGCCCTCCGACTCGTTCACTCACAATCGCATGCCCTCCGCCAGCCCTCCGACTCGTTCACTCACTCACACTCGCGCGCCCTCCGCCGCCCTCCGACTCGTTCACTCACAATCGCGTGCCCTCCGCCAGCCTCCGACTCGTTCACTCACTCACACTCGCGCGCCCTAGCGCAACTGGATCCTGGCCGGAAATCGAATATGCGCCTGACTTAAGTGGAAAGCTAGAACAACAAACGGAGACAATTCGGGCGGGGACAAATGAAGGCGGGCGCCCGAATTGGTTATCGAATGACGTCCCGCGGGGGTCCACCGGAGATCGACCTGCGGGCGGGAGCGCGGGCGGGCGAAGGAAGGGCGAGGGCTGATTCGGAGGGGAGATTGCGTCAGGCAGGACGACTGGCGGCGGGGAGGGGACAGGGCGGGGCGTAGGGTAGGGAAGGACCACGAAGAGAGATGCCGAGGACGTGTGCTCAGGACATAGGCGTGGAATTCGATTTGGTAGACCCCCCCCATGGAGATACGAACGACTTCATTACCGACAGACCACTCGCAAATCGGCTGGGTACGCTCTTCATCAGATCGAAATTTGAGGAGGTTGGTGAGAGTCAATATACAGTTAAATCAGATGTATTAGTACATAATGGAGAAAAAATTTCAACACTCCTGCACAGTGGCGAAATTAGGATTTTTCTGGGAGGGAGGGTGCTTTGGGTATAATGTGCAGCTGCCATGTGTTTTTATCAAGAATATTTCTCTTCCACTGCAGTTAAAATGTATTTTAATTGTTGATTTGCATTTACTCGTATGCATAACGTATTCAGTTGAAGATAGTGAATAGGTTTTCTTACTACAGAAAATTAGTAAAAACAATATTTGTAAATATGTGTCATCGACTTCAAGGGGGATGAAACCCCCTAGGATGCTTCATTATTTCTGCACTAAAATTCATAATTACTACTGCCTGCGAATTATATTTTATGAAATGTTTAATTTATGCGCGTAAAGTATGATTTAACATGATATTTCTTTTTAGAACCTTAAAGTTGGGTCATTTTATTGAATATGATGTTGAATGTTATCAATCGCCAATAACCACAAAAACAAAAATTTTAACAATTCGATATGAAAAAAATCAAAATGCTAGTGATTTCGGTTTGTTTTTAATTTCAGATGAGCCACAAGCTACCTCGCGCTTATGTATTCCTAAAGAGAGCATTTTTGGGCCAGTTTTAGGATAGAAAATGTTTCTTTTTTCTCTGTTCTGCCTTCATGATTTGTGAAATGACTATCATAAGTAAGAAAACGAAAATTTTGACCAGTGTGCGGCGATGGCTTCTACTTTAGTTCGAGTACTCTTTATTTGCTCTACAGTATATTATATTATACAGTATATTATACAAGTATATTATAATTTTTTATAAGTTGTGAGTTTCTTCCGTTAGAGTTCTGTGAAAGGGAGAATTTTGGACATAATGACATCTCTCATGCCCCATTTTCTGGAAGGAAAGAACTGTTACCACTGACAAAAATGGAAAGAGGTAGAAGATGTAACTCATTTCGTGATTTGCGAGTGTATTTTCGATTATATTGCCCCTATCAGTACTACTAAAAATTGCATGACTAAAATCTCCGCATCTCTCCCAGCGGACATTGCCTCAGCTAGGACAAGCTCTATGCTCCCAACTAGTCTCCGGAAATGTGAGGTAGAGTAAATAAGGTAGGTATGGTGTGGTATGTGAGGTAGCGCTTGAAGGTGTGTTTGTGAAAGGGAGAGGAGGGGATAAGGATAAGAAAGAAAGGATCGCGTGTGGTCCGTGACTTGAGTGGTACAGCCCTGTCATTCTCGTGGTATTGATCAGAGAAATCACGCACGGAAAACTACTGATCAAAGCAGTCGGCCACTGTATAGACTTCTGTTCCAGACGCATTGCATTCGTCCTAGAATTGTAACTAGTATCGAAAAATGCTCTATCGGGCTCGAACCATTCGACCTCACGGTCAATGATGCTACGGATGCAACTATAAGTAACCACTGAACCATTGATGCCTGTTTTTGCTAACCGAGTTTGTGGATACTACCGTATCCAAGGAAGTAGTCAGATCGACAGCCATCTTAAGCCCAGTCCAGTACTGAATTTCAACTTTCTCAGGGTGCTTGTTAAAACGAAATGGATATCATAGGATGTTCGTAACCAAAAGATGCTTAAATACGTTTAGTCGAGATTCTTACCTCAGCTGATAAACGCTGATTTGTTATTTGTGCAAACTTCAGTAATCTTGACTTCCTGAAACATTTTTGTACGTATTCTATTAGTTATTACGATCCTAAGTTTCGCCCATACCTGAGATGAATGGTTTTGATGCATGGGTGATGATTATATAATGTGAATAATGATGGAGATATGATGGAATGGGAGACAAGAGAAACTGAGAACTCCGCGAAAAGCACACCGAACTCTTTTTGCCTGCTACAAATTCCATGTGGATCGACTAGGATTTGAAATCTAGTGCAGAGGTGGATTGTGAGTGGCTTGACCACAACACCAAGAGTTGCCCGAAAATGGGACAGTTGTCTCTCTTATTTACATTCTTCTGATTAAAAATTATATCATTTTTAGCATGCACAAAATCTGCAGTGGACACGAAAGTTCTTCGGAATTGTTGACATCAGGCATACTGTACGTCACCTTGAGTGAGTGGAATATTCCGACACAGCTGCAATCTATGGACAGACAGGGCGGCGAATGTTTCTTGGAGCGATCACGAAGAGTGTGCACGACGGAGTTTTTGCGGTCGCCGGTCGGGAGCGCGGGTAAACAACCGAACGAGCGAGGCAGAAATGGCGTGGACGTTGCCGAAAGGGAGCGCAGCGCTGGCCGCGCGGACGGACCGGGAATCCTTTAACGCGTGACCGCGGTCCCCGCACTTCGGCGAACAAGTGTAGGTGATGAGGTCATGAGCCCATTACAAAAGGCGACGGCGCTCAGCGGCGCTCGGCGGCTCGGCGCTCTGCCGCCCCGCGCCGGCGTTGCCAAGCGTCCGCGGAAGAGGAGAGGCGCAGCGAGGACGGAGGGCCGAAGCCGATCGGTTGCGATCTCTGAGGACGCGAGGACTCCAGCGCTGGCGCGCCTCTCCACGGACATCACCGGAAGAGAGGAAGCACGGTCTCCTCAACAATATCTTCATGAACATCCGTTTCATTCTAGTTACATGTTTTTACTAGGGACGCATTCGGTATGAACTGTTATAAAGATGATGTTTATTCCATCTGACAAGGAAACCATAACATAGACTGTCTGGAAAGAATTTGCCGCCTTTCGTTAGTAAACAATGTGTGGGCAAGGTATTTTAACAAGATGATCTCGAACTGACGAGTTAATACGGGGATACCTCAAACTAACAGCATTTTCATGTCTAGCGGAGAAACGCGTACGCATATTGCTTCCAATCACACACACACACACACACACACACACACACATATTCATCACTCTTTTCGGCCCTTTCTCCTCTCTCTTTCTTCACTCTCTTATCACCTCACTTCCTCTCCCTCTCTCTCCCATCTTTCTCTCTCTGTGCCTGATTTCTCTCTGACACTCTGCTCTCTCTCCTCTCCTCTTCTCTCTCTCTCTCTGTCTCTCTTCTCTCCTCTCTCCTCTCTCTTTCTTCTCTTAACGCCGCCTGTCCCCATCTCCCCGTTTCGGTAACCATTCTATTTTCTACGTTCACAGAGTTGTAAATATTATTGAATTCATGAGTAGCTGCGACGACTCAATTTCACCTTTCTAATTCCCCTTCCGTGCACCTTGTAATTTCCTAATCAGAAGATAATGAAATGGTCGTGACTTAACTAAAATTCCCGGAGGTAACTCTTCTTTCATGCCCCCCCCCGCAGCGTCGCCCAAACGGCGTCCGGGTGCAGACAGGGCATCGAGTCAAAGAATGCAAGCAAGCATGACATTTCTTATTATTTATTATATTATATATATATATATATATATATATATATATAATTATATACCATGTGTGTGTGTGTGTGTGGTGTGTGTGTGGTGTGGAAAGAATATTTATTCAGTTTTTCGTTGCCAGGTCTCGACAATAAGTTTTTCTTTTGAGAAAAGGCCGATTTCCAGAGCCCGATTACAATATTTTTTTTTCGAAGGCAAGGAAGTAAAATGTATATACTGATGTATTGTAAATTCATATCAGCTTATTTTAATATTTCTAATTTACACTTAATTGTAGGTAGCATTCTTCCTTTCAACCATTATGCTAAAACTGCATTGAATTTGACTCGTGTCTCTTAATAATCGCTCTCAGAGACCTACTGCACGTGAATCTTGGAAATGTAGTATTAAACAATAACCATTTCACAGAAGAGTTCATTTTGTGAACTCACAAATAAGAAAGAAAAAATACAGAAGTGTCATAAAAAACTACTTCACGAAAATTAACGTGTACATTTGTATTGTAGTATTTATTATAATTTGTAAATTTATTTCAAACTTTAAACACTCTTATCCTGTTCAAACTTGATAAGAATTTGACATACCCTTTTAAAGTTATTGAAAAATGTTGTTCTTTGCGAACTGAGGAATCAGGAAATAATGTGGACGGAAACTATAAAAATTAAATTGTGAATTAATAGCTTGCAATTTGAAGGGAAACTGATAAAATTATTCCAAACGCAAATTTTTAGTACACGACCACAAAATGTTAACAAATTGTGATTTTATGTTTATGATATTTCATTTCATAAATCAATGGCTTCGAGTCAAAGTAGAAACCACAATCTTAATAATGTTTTAAAACCTTGCATGTTTTGGAGTTTAAGTGATAAATGAAGTTTACAACTCGCATAATTGTCATCGTAAAAAGTTTTATCTACAATAAGAGTCCAGAATATTCAACTTGAAATTGGGTCCTTGACTTCTTAAATATACTAATCAAATGTTTTCTTACGCACAGTATAATGTATGGTCCCAGGCAATTAACGTTAATTGGGAACAAAGCGCCCAG
>BOPP01000005.1:14876651-14886657 GCA_017312745.1 Gryllus bimaculatus | reverse complement strand
CCGCCGCGCTCACCGCCGTCTGAGCTCGCGTCCGCCGCTACAGCCGCCTCACTACCGCCTTCCTCCGCCTCGCTCCGCCTCGCCCTCCGGCCTTCGCTGCGGCCCCTTCGCCCCAGCGGTAGCGGAGCGACGGCGGGAGCGACGGCGTGAGCGAGCGGAAGCACCCTCGCTCCGCCTCGCCTGCCCCGTCGGCTCCCCGAGCCTCGCTGCCGCCTTGCCCGCATCCGCCGCGCTCGCCTAGCCCGCCCCGCAGGCATCGCCCGGTTGCACGCTCGCTGCACGCCTCGCCTTCCGCCTCGCTCCGCCCCGCCTCCGCCACTCGCCCCCCGCCTCCTCCGCCTCGCTCGCCTGCCGGCTCCGCCTGACGCTCCGCCCTCGGCTCGCCTACGCGTGCCCGCCTGCCTCCGCCTCGCTCCGCCTCGCTCCGCCCCGCTGAGGCGCCCGAGCCGAGGCCTGCGCTCCCGCCTGCGACGTCCCGTAGCCCCTACCTGTGCCGCGCAGCGCTCGCTCCGCAGCGCCTACGCTCCGCCTCGGCTGCCCCGGAGCCCCGCAGGCCTCGCTGCGCAGGCCCGCCTCGCTGCCGCCTCCGCTCGGCAAAGCGCCGCCGCCGCTGCCGACTCCGGGCCGGTACGGCTCCTCGGGTCCCCGGACGCCCGGTGCGCTCCCGCGCGCTACCGCGGCAGCCCCGGGACGGCTCCGCCCTCAGGGCGGTACCCCGGCCAATGGCCCGAAGCCCGGAAAGGCGCTGAGCGACCGGCCTCGAGCTCCGCCCGAGTCCTCCGCCTGCTGCCGCCTCGCTCCGAGCCTCAGCGTCCCTCGCTACCCGCCCGCCACGCCCTCAGCTCCGCCCTCGGCTCCCCGCCTCGCTCGCCTCGGCATCCGCCCGCTGCGACCATCGCCCCGCCTCGCTGCCAGCCTCTCTCACGCCCTCGCCCGCCTCCGCCTGCCGCACCTGCGGCTCCGCCTCCGCCGTGCCGCCGCGCTACGCTCCGCCCGGCTCGCCTGCGCTCCGCAACTCGCTCCGCTCGCATCGCGCCTCGCTCCGCGCGCCGCTGCCGCCTCCGCTCCCGCCCTCGGCTCCGCCTCCCGCTCCGCCTCGCGTCCACTCGCTCCGCGCTCGGCTCCGCCCGATGCGCCTCCGGCCTCCGCGTTCGCTCCTAACCTCCGCGCTACATCCAACCATAAGAACCCCGGTCCGCTCTTCTCCCGCTCGCCGCGCCGCTGCCGCCTCGCTCCGGCACTCGCTCCGCCTCAGCTCCGCAACTGTTCGCTTCACCTTATCGGGGCGAGCGAGTCGCTGACCTCGCCTCGCATCCCGCCTCCGCGCGCCGCCTCGCTCCGCCTCCGCCTCGCGCCTCTCGCCACTCACAAAACATCCCGACATATACAACACCTCGTCTCCGCCCTCGCTCCGCCGCGCTCCGCCTCGCTCCGCCTCGCCTCTCGTTGCCTCGCTCCATTCTCACGACTTCTAGACGCTCCGCCTGCCGCTCCGCCTCCGCTCCGCCTCGCTCCCGCCTCGCTCCGAGCCTCGGCTCCGCCTCGCTCCCCCGCCTCGCTACCGCCCTCGCTCCGCCTCGCTCCGCCTCGCTCCGCCTCGCGTCCGCCTCGCTCCGCCTGTCGCTCCCGCCTCCCCGCCGCCCTGCCGCTCCCGCCTCGCCGCCGCCTCGCTCCGCACCTCGCTCCGCCCGCTCCGCCTCGCTCCGCCTCGCTTCCGCCTCCTCCGCCTTCGCTCCCTCGCTCCGCCTCGCTCCGCCTTTCGCTCCGCCTCGCTCCGCCTCCTCCGCCTCGCTCCGCTCCGCTCCGCCTTTCGCTCCCGCCTCCTCCGCCTCGCTCCGCCTCGCTCCGCCGCTCCGCCTCGCTTCCGCCTCGCTCCGCTCGCTCCCGCCTCGCTCCCCTCGCTCCTCCTCGCTCCGCCTCCTCCGCCTCGCTCAGCCTCGCTCCGCCTCGCTCCGCCTCGCTCCGCCTCGCTCCGCCTCGCTCCGCCTCCTCCCCCTCGCTCCGCCTCGCTCCGCCTCGCTCCCGCCTCGCTCCGCCTCGCTCCGGCCCGCTCCGCCTCGCTCCGCCTCGCTCCGCCCTCCCCTCCGCCTCGCTCCGCCATCGCTCGCCTCGCTCCGCTCGCTCCGCCCTCGCTCCGCCTCGCTCCGCCCTCGCTCCGCTCGCTCCGCCTCGCTCCGCCCGCTCCGCCTCTCCGCCCGCTCGCCTCGCTCCGCCTCGCCTCCCCTCGCTCCCGCCGCCGCTCCGCCTCGCTCCGCCTCGCCTCCGCCCTCGCTCCGCCCGCTCCGCCTCGCTCCGCCTCCGCCGCCTCGCTCCGCCTCGCTCCGCCTCGCTCCGGCCTCGCTCCGACCTCGCTCCGCCCTCGCCCTCCGCCCTCGCTCCGCCTCCGCTTCCGCCTCGCTCCGCCTCCTCCGCCTCGCTCCGCCTCGCTCCCGCCTCCCTCCGCTCGCTCCGCCCTCGCTCCGCCTCGCTCCCTTCGCCCGCCTCGCTCCGCCTCGCCTCCGCTCGCCTCCGCCTCGCTCCGCCTCGCTCGCCTCGCTCCGCCTCGCTCCGCCTCGCTCCGCCTCGCTCCGCCCGCTTCGCCTACGCTTCGCCTCCGCTCCGCCTCCTCTCCGCCTCGCTACCGCCTTGCGCCGCCTCGCTCCGCCTCGCTCCGCTCGCTCCGCCTCCTCCGCCCCGTTTCTCCCTTCTCCGCCCCGCTTACCGCTCTGCTCCCCCCTGCACTCTTTGACGCCGGACGCAACATCCTGTGTAGTTTGGATAGGCCTCTCAATCTTCAGTCCGATTTTTTACATATTATACCATCTTCCTCTTTTTTTGTTCTCCCTATTTATTTGTCTGTTTTCTCCGTCTCGCTCTTTCTGTTTGGCTTAATACATCCTACCAGTTTTGTTTCTCTTACTTCGCAGTTTTGATATTCCTCTACTGATCAGTCTCACACCGAACCTCAACTACACATAACACAACATACCACATACTTAATTTTGGTTTCTTCGTTATTTCTTGCTGTCCAAAACAGAAATCCGAAACCACATGAGCAAGCATTTGAGAAAAATGTTTATATCTTGTTACGACCAGTAGGAGGAATTTGAGGTTATTCTAGTTCTGCCACGCAAAACTTTTATGCAGTTTTTACACTATCATTTACGACCTTTCTCTTGCCCTAAGAAACAGACTCTCATTTTTCTGTCAATTACCTTCTCTACATTAAACACTCTTACATCATATGTCTCTCCCATCGTATTATTTCTCAATCCTCCTTCCTTCCAACAAATTTTCTCCGCAAATAACCTTGTTGAACGTAAAACCTAACAACTCAGTATCAAGCCGAGGTACCAAAATTACCCCCTTGTCATTTCGCTGGATGTAAAGTTCCGGTAAAAATCCAATTGAAAAAACCCTCACGGCTGAACTTGTACTGTTCTGCCAATGTTAAAAAATAAAAATTATTAAAAAAAAATCAGTATGAGCGTATCTACATTATTATCAAGTCGATGTGCAATATGATCAGCGTCCATATTATCTCATCAGAGAATTAAAAGTAAAATGAACAGCCCACATTGTCGAGGACACATCCATTTGATACGCAAGGAATGCCAAGTGGAACTCTATCGCTTACATTATTAATATTTTCTGTTACACATTTCATTGAAGGAGACGCTAACATTGACTAGTATGCTATCAATATAGCAAATGGTTATGCCATAACTTGACATACTGTTAGGCAAAACGACTACTCCAAAACAGTATAGCATAAGTCGACTGTTAATGGACTCAAAATTAGAAAATTAGAGCCCATCCTCACCAGAGCAAATCCAAAATATTCATCCTCTCCATCCAAGAATTCCCAAGAAATAACAATTCAAGGAACTGAAGTTCCGTGGTCAATCTTCCCCGGTTTAAGTATCTAGGACAGGGATTCCAGCTTTTTTCTTTCATCGACCCCTTTTCAATGATAATGTTCGTTTCAATCACCCCCCTTACGTTTTTCTCCATAAAATATAGCCATCACAATCAGGTCCACAAATAATTGCACCATTAATGCCTTAAAGTAACGATTTCTTACCCAATATTCCCGTACGCTTTCTCGTTTTCAATTATGAAGACATTTCCCTTATGAAGTGATGTTTTCTTAATCTACATTGAATGCAATTGTTACAAATGTAGAGATGTCTTTTAGAACTGGCCTTAACATTATTTCGCGAGTGACTATTGCGAAGAGTACTTCTCTTACGCGATTCAGGTATCGTTGTCGACAGCGTAATAAATTTCTTGAGGTTTCTAAACATTCTTAATTCCTAAGTACGAAAGATGGATATAAATGGAACGAATTTATTAATTTATGTATTACATTCGTTCTGCTTTATATGAGAAAACAGTGATACCTTCAAGTAATCGTTTTTGCTATCAATTTATGTTATTATTCGATCAAAGCGCTGTTCATAATTCGGCACTGATCCCCAATCGACCTCTTACATCCATCACTCACAATTTCATCGATCCTCTCGTCAGTCTCTTTACAAAGCGACTTACTGAAACCCCAATGTGAATGCAGTCATGGACAAAAACCAGCATCAAAATCTTTTAAAACAAGCACCGATTATCGCGGTTCACCTTTGCGTATATAACAGAATATTAATCTTTAAATCAATCGAAATACCAACAAATAATTGTATGTCCAAACGGAGAGTGTAGATATAGCTCTATCAACAACTAAGCACAGTCGAAAATAAATGTCAGAATCAACCTACTTGCACCATAGTCATCCTCAACAAAAATTACGATGAGAATTAGCTGATCAGAATTCAAGGAACCGCAAAACATCTGACAATAATTTCTCCAAAATCTACTAAACTCTCCCTGCTCTAAAATGTTTACTTAGGCTAGGAAATTAACAGGACCCCAATAGGTCATCAAACCTTCTTAACGTCAGGCGGCCAAAAATCTCTTCTCTTCCCCTCCCCCCCTTCTTACTTATGTCAACGAAAAAAGCAATACATTTTTTAAATAGTTTATCATTGATGCATATTGATTGAATTGAAATTAATTAAAAAAAATATAGGACACTTTGTATCGATTTTAACCGACGAGCCTATATCGACAAACCACAACACTTCATGAATGCCAGAGCATAACAGTTTTGTGGGCAGTGAGGAGAATTGTTACATCAACTCGCTTGTGTTTGAGCCCATCTGACACACCCTGTGGGCTAGCATTTGAAGGACGACTACTACACCAAGGCGAAGCTACTAGCTTTACGAGGTGCGTAGACATTCACGTAATACTATTCTTTCCTGCCACGCACGTTCAAAACCGAAACTCTTATGCAATCTCCACATCTACATCAGATAATAGAATCTCGTTTTTCTAGCTAGATAATGTAATCACAACAAATAAATGTGTAGACGAAGGAATGACTATCCAACACTTAAAAGAAAATTTCTTTGAAACATCGAAACTAAATATAACTAATAGCGACCTGAAAGCCGAGGTCGCACAAGGGTGCGGTCGATCCTCCCGGTATGAATGCTGTGTGCATGTATTACCGTAACCCTAATACATAACCCAAAGTTTGGTGGGACTCGGCTTATATAACATATGAGTTGAAAAAGCCTCCCTTAAAATGCTTTTTTAAATGATAAGAATAATATGCTAACTAAAACTGTCTTCCGCACCACTTTCGCTTGTATAATAATACTACAAGTGAGAGCCCAGCAATGAACATGATGCGTAGAAGCTAGAAACGTAATGAATTGCCGAAATGCTATTCACATAACAGTGTAAATATATTTTTGCATTCCAGCATTATAAAAGAACCTTTTCTTTGCAAGAAATAGTTCATAATTCGGCCAGTTACGCAAAAAATGTTGACCGTTTCGATTTTAGCACGAATGATGCGTCCTCACACATTCAGCCAATTCGTTAGCGAGAGAATCGGGAGTTAGAGCATAACGAAATAGCCGACCACCGTTTACTGGCACGATGTCAAAATACCCGACTCGTCAACAGAAAAGTTGTTTCGCAAAAAATTACGTTTGATTCTCTTATAAATGCTATAATGCTGCTATTACAAAAAAATAGATTTCAACTCGTTTATATGTTGCTTTATTACATTCGTACAAATTTGAAAACTACCGCCTCCTAAGTCGCTCAACACATCTCGTTTTCAAAAAGACATTGTACTCATGCAATAAAGGCTAACATTATAAACCAGAATGCATAAATACTATTCTAGTAGTAGCTTGCCAAATATTCAAAATGTAAAAGTTTGCGGCCGAGCGACATTTTACGTTGGAAAAGATAACAGATGAAACAAAAAAATTTACCCTTCTTCCGTCTCAACGAATGAGGCCGGCGAGTCAGACTCGCAGAGAGCGAGACGTGGACCGAGCGTGGAAGAGGTGGCGGTGGGAAGACAGCCAGCATGAGCTCCCTCTCTGCTCGACCGGATGTCTCTTCGGCTGAATTCCACTGCACATGCTTACAATGGAAACGTAAGTCATACATATTCAGAATCGCATTTATATGAACATCTCAATGCTCAAACAGAATTTATAATCATGTCTCGCCTACCACATGTATGCAGATGTTTCACACTACAAAATATTACAAGGTAGGTAACCTACATCTTAAATTGTTTCAAAAATCCTAAATGTCTGCCGATTAACTATAATCATTAAATGGAACGGTCGTAAGGAATTGGGGAAAATTTTTGTACCGTATGTAAAGCCTTAATATTTTACGTAAAAGAGACAAATACAGTAGTGAAAGAGTAAAGAGTTTGTTCTGTCTGACTTGTTACCTATGTGTTCCACAATGACATCTTCTTTACATAAAGGAGGAAGCTGACCGAACGATTTCAAAAACAAATCTGATGCACAAGCGAAAAACACACGAAGAATGTGCTCCCATAGATACACGAAAAACACCACGCAATGTCTTCGTTAGTAAGCTAGAATCCCCCAGCACACGAAAGAGCTTTCTATAAAAATTCGATCTGCAAATAGCACATTGGTATTCACACCTCCTCTCATGTACACATGAAAATGTACCAGTGCTCTCCGGGAGGTGCTAGTTGCATCATAAGGCCCCGTAGTCCAATTCAAACGTGCTCCAATTGCGGGCCTCAGTCCCTTAGCTCACGGTCGGTTCATCGCCGGCTGGCGGGCGGGCCCAACCCCTCATTTCCAGGAGCAATGATGCTATGACGCTATTGTACACACGACGCTCGGTAAACGACGCGTTTCTTCTCCGCCCCCCACCCGCCCCGCCCGCCCCCCGCCGCCCCCGCCGCTCTCCGCCGCCATCGCCGCCATCTCCGCTCCCGCCGCGCCCCGTCCGCGCACCGCCACCCCCCCGCCCCACGCCGCGCCCCGCCGCACCCCAACCCGCCCCGCCGCCCCCCGCCGCCCCCCTCCGCGCCCCGCCGCCCCCGCCTCCCCCGCCCCGCCCCCCCCGCCCCGCCGCAACGTGCGTTCCCCCTCTTGCAGCCGTCGCCATTCACTTCCTGACGACTGTGCCAGAACTGCACATTCTGATGTTGGCCTTCCCCAGTTCGCCTGAGGAATTCTCATTATAGTGCAAGATGCATTACGATGACTAGCAGCGTTTAGCCATTTGTTGGCACCTCCCTTTTGTTATTGCCCAATCCATTAACAGTGTTTATTTTTTCTGCATCACTTCGTATACTAAACGTTGTATTACAGTGATATATCTTTACATCATAACCCTCGAATGCAACATCATAATTTATTACATAATTGGAGCATCATGGCTCCTTGGGCCCTGACTAAAAAAATAAAACTTTAACAGAGTAATAAAAATAATCAGTTTTTTGTACCTCTGTTTTAAAACTTATGAGAAATATTTAGAGACTTCGAATTATTAGTAATTGATACGTAATAAATTACAGACCAATAGGACCTAATTAGAATAGAAATAAGAAATTGTATGAACTTAAAAGTAATAATAGCATTCTACTTCACACAAATTACATCACCCGACCTGCGGGTGTGCGAGTGCAAAGGAGCGTGTGTCTGCGCCTCGTCCGAAAGAGTTCGCCGGTTGAGTCCCACCATGGCATTGTGTGTTTATCATTGTCTCTAATGCATGTGTTTGCCGCGAAGCCCTGTGACTCTGCTGTGCAGCCCTGATGAGCCCGCATGGTGTAGTCTAGAGTGAAGTAAATGTACATGAGGGGCATTCTGGGAGCCCCGGCGCGGGGGAGTCAAATTGACATCATCTGAATCTGGAAAGGAAGAAGAAAAAACATCGCCACGAAAGAAGAAGTTTTTTACATAAAATTAGCAACACGAAAGTACATAAAAGGAAAATCGAAACATGTTTATAGGCATCAAACCTATTTCCACCAAATGTATGAAATTGGGAAGCATACAAATTCTGGAACAATACAACCACTTTTTACTGAAATGCAGCTGTTATACAAGCTTCGCAAAACTACATTTACATTTACAAGATCTTAGTGTAAGTTGTAGTGGAACAACAGGAAATCCAGCTCTGCCAGCTTATCAAATTAAATCTTATAAATCTTATAGAATTGATGTTTCAAAAGAAACCCAAAGTATTTGCTGGACATTGTGTTTACCTCATACTAAGGTTTTGCAACACGCAAAACAAACAAACTGCTACTTCGTTACACACTGCAAATATAGTGTCCCCTGAAATTGACGTAATGAACAAAAAAACGTCAATTAGAGTTCATACATTTTTTAAAAAATTATATTAAAAAGTGTAATTTAAAAAACTCTAAAGCATGTTAAGAAAAGTGGGAAAACATCAATGCTCACTACTTTCATTGTAAAGAAAAAATATTAACTATTCATTTAGTTAGAATGATTATATATTATATGGTATAAGTTGGTGAACGAAGAGATCTTTGTGTCTTAGTCCCCTTACAAGTACGACAGTAAGTGTGTGTTATACAAGTCTTCCCGTTCAGTCTTCGGTACTTCAAACGCCTTGTTCTTCTTTTCCAGTCTTTCTGATCTTTGCGTAACGCATCCTCTCTCTCTTCTCTCTCTCGCCTCTCTCTCTCTCTTTCTTTCTTTTCACTTCATTCTGCGCTCACTATCGGCGCCTGACTACGAGCGGGCGCGCGCGCCACTGAGCGTGCAGCGCGCCGTCCTGTCTGCCTCGCGCCGACGCCGCTAGCCCCCCCCCCTCCCTCCTGCCCACCAGCCCAACACCACGATCGCCTGCGCCTGGTGGTCAGTCCGGCCGGCTACGCCGAGAGTCAAGCAAATTCCAGGAATGGACCTTCGGAATTCCTGCGACTTCTGGGGAATGAAGAGATTTATTTCTGCTTTGCTTCAGTATGAAATTAATCAAGAGAATGCTGTATTCCAAACCGTATAAGAAAGGAATATTATTATAGTTCCGTGATAATACGTTAGGCTTGTAGACTGAGCATTCAATGAAGCGTCCCCATTCACTAGGAATTTGCTTGGACTCGCGGCGTAGCCCTGGCCGGACTGACCACCCCAGGCGCAGGCGATCGTGTCGTTGGGCTGGTGGGAGGAGGGAGGGGGGGGGCAGCGGCGTCGCGCGAAGTAGACGGGACGGCCGCGGTGGACGACGGCACTGCACAGCTCAGCGCGCGCGCGCCCGGCCTCGCAGTCACCGCCGCCGATACGTGAGCGCCAGAAAGAGTGAAAAGAAAGAAAGAGAGAGAGAGAGAGAGAGAGAGAGAGAGAGAGAGAGAATGAGAGGGGGAAGGGGGAGGGTGAGAAGAAAAACCCGGGAATGATGGTAGTTAGATGGGAGAGCGACAGGAGAGGCAGGGAGAGAGAAGTGGGGACAAGACAGAGAACGAGAGAGAGGGATGAGTTACGAAAGATCAAAAAGACTGAAAAGAAAAACAAGGCGTTTGAAAGTACCAAGACTGAAGTGAAAACTTGTATAAAACACAATTACTCGTACTTGTAAGATACTAAGAAACAAAGATCTCTATCCGTTCAACCAACTATACGAAACCAGCAACACCATTATA
>BOPP01000005.1:14856771-14868148 GCA_017312745.1 Gryllus bimaculatus | reverse complement strand
CGGCGCGCCCGCCCGGACAACGATTCGTCCTCGGATAATGTCACGGTCGTTATGGCGCTGACTTCTCATGCTCTCAAGCCTTCTTCTGTAATCCCAGCTGCGAGAATGGCTCAGGATGTTAGACTTTTGCGTAGGAAATTAAGTGATAAAACTTAGGGAAGAATACATGGACATTTTTTTAAAGACTATATTGTATTACTTTGTAAATCACTGTTAAGACTGTTGTTAAAACATTGTTTTGTTTCTTAATTATTTACTATTGAATTAAGAAGAATAATCCGTGTAATACGGGTGAAGTGTATATAATTATTTCTTAGATAATAAATTAGCCAGTTGTGGAAATTTTGCATTTTTTTTAAATAATAAGATTGAATGAATAATTTTTGCCACCATAGAGTTTTAATTTCCGAGTAACCCAGTTTCCGAGTAAGAGCTCTGATTGAGTTTCATTTTTATACTAACCTAATCGATTTATTTCTACTAAGGTCTCGTTTAGTTGAAATGTACTGATAATTTTTAGAAAAAGTTGCTGATATAATTTTAATATTATAGTAAAATATTACTTTGCTTTACTGTGTGAAGGAAGTTGGTATTCATGTAAAAGTACATCTAATATGTGATTTAGAATTCCGCCATAATGTGGTAGAACGTCGTAAAATATGTTCTTTAATGCTTTTTATTGGCACTTAAATATTTTACATTTACATCATTATAAATCTCCTCTTGCTACACGTCCTTAATAAGATGATTATTAAGACAATTAGCAAATTCCTTTCTTAATAGTACATTTCGGATATACACACTTCACAACTATAGAGCTAGAGAAATCCAGTATTATATTTGAATTGGAAAATTGGATTACCATCCCATTAACTATAAACGCTTAACCAGTTCGGTAGAAAGCACCAAGCTCCTTTATTTGAATCATATTTTTAGCACAATGGCATTGGAATGAAGTTCTTTTTTAATGGTTCTCTTCACCCATCTGCCGGACTAATTGCTGCAGTCCATTCCGGTAATACACTCATTGCGTCAGGGTACTAGAGTTGAATCGGGCATGGAAGTTTCCAATATGTTTTTTGTAATGTAGAAGGCAAAGAGAATTATAAAAGTCATCAACACGATGGATCATCGAAGCATTAGTCTCGCCAACTTTAAGGTTGAAGACTAAAGAAGAAATACTTGTCTCTCTACGTTATCTTTTTATGAACTTATTCTGTTGCCGCTTTATCCTACTTCCGTTTTTTATTGTTCTCTTTATACTAAAATTAGTTTGATTCTTCCTTTTATTATAGTGACTAGTTATCTTAAAGTAAATTTGATGTTGAGTTAGTGGCCTCAATAAAAATAAGTTCCTATAAGTAGCCAAACTCACATTTGCGAAGAATCCACATTGTTAAACTAGCGTTCACTGCCTTTTCTCTGTTCGTCTCGTTTGTTCTCTTGCTCACCCACCCGTTCTCCTACCTCGTGTACCACCCTCAGAGCTTTTCAGAATGCGCCCGTCTCTGGAGCAACCTTTCTGAAAGGGCCTTGCGTGGGGTGACGTTGCTCGCTGACGCCAACGCGGAGCACTTTGAAACGCCACGAAGCCGTACGAAGACCCGTCTCCGTCGTTGCTTTCAGGGTTTTGTGCGCGACTCTGCAACCCTTACTTGCTTGTTAACATTTACTTTACTTTCCAGATCGTTATAAAAATATTTCATGAAATACTAAACTTCTTGTTCAGCAAATCTACAAACGATCCTCTCGAATTATTAAGTAAAATATTGTGCATTATCCGATCAATTTTCTCAGGGTTCAAAATAGAAAAAGAATGTAAAAATGACAGAAATTATGAAAATTGAATTAATTGCTTCCTTTGAAAGTATTCTAACATTAAATTATCGCCTGGTGTTCAAATGCTTAGGTGAACAAATTAAAATGTGGTTTAGAAACCATTTATTCAGCAAAGAACAAAAAGACAAAAGCTTGTTCTAAAAATTGTTTATAATCGACTTTTCTGTCTAATACTATTGTATACAAAGAGCAGTTAATAGTACTAGCCACATAGTAGCGATATGATGTTCGTCCATAGTTCCTTTTCTGGTCATCTGGTATTTTAGGGCGGGCCTTTGATGCGTTTAACTATAAAAATTAATATTCACTGATCGCTGTGTAAAAGAATCGATCTTCTAAACTTTTCTGCTAGAAATGCCATTACATTTTACTTCGACAAAGATTATTTCTTTTATTTTGTTCAGTTGAAATTCGAAAGAGAGAACTCTGCGACCAGATATACATATGAAGACAATGAATCCATTTACAATAGGACGATGCAATTAAACCACAAATCAACATCATTCACATCAAAGGATAATGAACTATCTTTGTGAATTAATTGTTACCATTTTGAATAAATTGTTATCGTTTTGGATAAACTGCTATCGTTGTGGATTAATTGTAATCGTTGTAAATTAACTGTTACCGTAGTAGTTCAATTGTCAGCGTTCTGACTCAATTTTGCTAGGCGTTATTTTGTTTCGGTTTGTTGTAATTATAAACTGGAAATATGAAAATATACGCATTTTATCCCACCTCTTTGCAAAGCTATTCTCCTGTGAGTTTTGTTTCATTATGTTTGTTTGCGGTATTCTTGTGATCTCCTAATATACAACATGACATTCGGAAAAAACTTCGAGAAAATATGTCAACGCAGAGAGGATGACAGCGCTCTTGGGCAACATACTCTGTGTTTGATATTTCAGCGGAAAATTGTGTTCACACCACACCGAGATTCCAGTTTTACGCGCTTACAAGCTTTACGCCAGGGATCGCCAACGTTCATTCGCCAGCCACATCCAACCTGTCCTCATTTTCTTGTATATTCATGTGGCAAAATGACTGTACATGTGAAAATTACTCCTTTCGATTTTGACAAAAATACGCGATGCTTTGAAGCAGACATAGCTTGACTTTCACTTATTAAAGATTAAAGGTTTAGCAAATTTTTACAGTTTTGATGCATGCATTTCGCAGCATAGTCAGTCAAATGAATATCACAAGAAAGAGAGTAATGTGCAATGTTGGGCAATGTTATGAACACACGTCGTCGCTCACCTCACAAATGCCTTGGTGCTCGTCGCTCTTCTTCGTGAGATTTCACATTGCTATCATGGCTAGTACAACAAGAGTATTCGGGCAAATTGTAATCGGGCAAATTGTTTTATTACCTTCATATCAGAAATAAATTTCAACCATTTGTGTACATACTCGAGCGACATTGTGGTTCAAGAAAGCATTGCATGTATTTTGTAGATGACATTGCGTTCTGAATAATCATTAAGTCAACTGAGTTCACTAAACATCTGGAGATGTTAGTCATTTCTTTGAGATCAGAACACTGCACAGAAATCATTTACTTTTTCCTGTACGTGTATCGGTTGTATTTCTTAACGTGGTACCTAAGATATTGTAGGCTGTATATTACATTTTTGGAATTGAGCGACGAATATGTGCCCGTAAACGTGATATTATAGGTTGCCCTATAGTTTTGACCAAAATAAACTGACCTCTAGATGACACACTACATTTACTACTTTATTGTCAGATGAAAGTGGCCCCTAATGACCTTTGACCCTTCGTGTAATCAAAGGCTCTCCTTTCACATTCTAGTCAAAGATCTAGTTCTATAAATTTCCTTTCAATTTTCGTTAGGAAGGGGGATTTCAGAGCATTATGATAATTCATAAAATATACGGATGTTTGAAAAGAATAGGATGGAAATTCAGAATTCATCTAAGCATATTTTGTCAATTTAAAATTAATGTTATTAACTAAAAATATGATTCATCAGTTTTCATCAGTTTCATGAAAGCTCCCCACCTTTTTATGGTAAGTTTTTTGCATTATGATATAAGAAATTCTTACACACATGTATTACGATTCTGTGTATTTCGTTTTCTCATTAACATCGAGAACGCAGTGAAAAACTACATTGGTGATGAATGACGCTAAGTAATTTTGTTCTACATTTTTATATGTTCAACACAATTAAAAATTTTGCATGACAAGGACTACAATTCCAGATTTATATTGTACATAAATATTCAAATGAATAAAGCAACCAAGAGCAAATAAACGAAATTTGAAGAATCGAATACTGAAAGCTGATTTTCAAGTTTTAGTACTCGCAGTGTTAAAGCAGAAAGAAATTCAAGAACAAAACTTCCAGCAGACAAATATCCAGGTTGTAAATTTATATAAGCGAGTTTTCGGCGCAATTGCAATGGACGGAAAAAAGACATCGCATTCTGGGCGGTTCGCTCGAAAAGCGAGGATGCAATGCGGAACTTCCGTGAAATCGGGCTGGTGTAAACCGACGAGGCAGCTTTGTGAACCCGTTCTCGATCACGTTTCCTCGATCAAACACAGCTCGGGGAACTCTTTCAGCCGGGAAACCGCAGGCCAACGGCCATCGCAGCCCCATTGCGCACAGCGCAGCCAGTAAAAGCTCGCATTCGACAGATCACAGCGCGCAGAGCAGCGGGTGTTGTCGTGTTTGTTGTTGTTTTGAAATTCAAATGGCCGCTTCTCTCCGCCGTGCCGGCCCCGCTCCCTTCCCGCTCCCCCACCCACCCCGTCGCAGGCTCGGGCCTCCCGCGCCGCCGCTCCGCGCCGCGCCCCGTCCACCGCCCCTACCCCTGCGACGGCCGCAAACGGCCCGCCCGCACGACGCGGCGCGAACCCGGGCTGCCACCACACTATGGCGTGCGCCACTCCCACTCCCTCCACACTATGCTTGATTGATTGTTTTAGTTTATTCTAGGCACGTCAGTTAAACAGGCGGTCATTAGACCCGTAAGTGAAGTGCATAGTTTGCTCGGGAGGGTAGCGGGTTGATCTTTCCCTCGTTGTTATGGCTCGGACGCCGCACTACCGTCGGCTAGCGGGGTTCCCCCAGCAGGTACCTCCATCAGCAGGCGCCACCGCCCCCAGTCGCGGACAAGCACTAAGCTCGCGACGATCTCCTGGCATGTGCGAACAGTGCTAGCGCATTGTAAGTGAAAGTGTGTTAACAGGGGCGAGAATAGGACAAGGAGAGAAGGAAATTATCCGCGCGCGGCTCGGTGGCCCGATTCTGTTAGCGTACTGCCCCGGGCATTTCGCCTGGTATCTGATCGGATAACTTCACGGAAAAACTACGATCAGAGCAGCCAGTCGCTAGAATTCTCCCCAGGGACAGCGACTGATTCGATCCTAAACTGACAAGCTAGTGTCTAAAATACTGACACAGTCGGCGCGTCTCTGAACGTCGGGACCTTCCCGGTCAGAGGGACTTGCAATAAAACAATCAGTTGATTTGCCCTGAGCCATCGTTTCTCGGTACCATATGCGTTACATCCCTTTCCACGCGTGTGCATCGCCTTGATAATGTCCCCACCCCAACCTCACCGTCATTATTATTATTACAGTTCACTGCCTCCAACCAACCCGAAGAGGCATTTACAGGATCTTGAGGGAGTAGAAGCTTGTTGTGTTGACCTCTCCACCACGATCCACCTTCCCCTTTGTTTCCACCTTGCAATTTGCGTTCCCTCGTTTCCCACATACCACCCTATCTGCACCCTTCTCTCCTCGCATGCTCTGTCCCTTCCTCAGACCTGACTCCTTTTGTCTGCTCGTTGCCCCATTCGCCATTTCATCGTTCCTTTCCACCGCCAACAAAAAGCTCTTTCGGCCCTCCTCTAGCCCTCTGCGCTGACCCCCGAGCACTCTCGCTGCGGCGGGCGCGGCACGTTGGCGCGGGGCGGGGCGTTGGCGCGGGCTGGGACGGGGCGGGGCGGGGGCGCGCCGCCCGTCGACCGTGCTTCTTTATCTGGCGGCTGTTCCGCGGCGGGCGCATTCCCCCCCCTCGCTCGCCCGGGCCCGGTCCCAGCGGCTGCGACGAGCGGCGGAGGGAGGGAGGGGAGGGGGCGTTGTAGGTTAGCGGGTACGCGGCGCCGCCGACTGCCGCACCCTCTCTCCCCGAGCGCTCGGCGACTTCGTTGCTCGTTTTGTCAAAGCAACGTCTGCTCGTAACGTTAGATCTGATTTCTGGACTTGACCTTGCCCGCTTCCTTGCGTGTGTGCTGCGCTAATTATCTCGGTTTGCAGCTGAAGCCTCTGCATTCATTCACCCCTACCCCGCTCTCAGCGGTCGTCTTCGTATTGTGATTTTAAATGCCCTCTGTTCTCGGTACTAACGTACTCCGGCGAGTCTACAATTCGTGATGACCTCATCTTTCTCTATGGACATTTTTTCTCTTCCATATTATCCACACAAACACTTTTCATTTTAAATCTTCCTTCGGAATCCGATCCTTCTCGTCATACTTTCACCCCCGACTTGGTTCCAGCCTTCTCTCGTGTTCTCTGCTACCCTTGCACAACGTTGATGTCCTATCTGCATTCAAATAGGCACAGACATTCCGACTGCCCTCCGCCAATATTTTCGAAAGGTCCTGTCTCAGGCGTTTTCTGCCGCAGCGTAAGTTCCGGGGCTACCACCCGTCACCAACCCCACTGCCGCCTGCCGCCGCCCGCGCTGCGCTGTCGCCGCCGCCGCCTTCGCCGGCCGCTATCGTGAAATCGCCTCTCCGTGTCACTGAGCCTCCGCCCCCTCTGAGTAGCCGCGACCCTTCTCCCCGGACACGCGTGTTTATGGCGATACGTGTTTGGAGTTCCGTATCGGAGCCCGATTTTTTTGTGGCGGTGGCGGAGGGGACTCAAACCCGCGAGCCATCGCACGAGTTTTTCCTTTCTTTTTCTTCTTTATGTTTTTGTTATCCTCGGCCGGTCTCTACGCTCCCGCTTTTTTACCCCCTCGTCTACAGGGCGTCGGGGCGCCGCCTCCTTCCTCAGGCATCAGGGAGACTGCGGCCACGTTGCACACTGGGCCGAGGGAGCGCCACAAGGCTCTCAAGGTGAAAATCAAAATATCATTTACACTTCACTCACTGGTGTGGAGAAATAGATAATGAAATTATGAAGATTTTACGAGATCAACCTGTTAATTTAAATGATGCAATTTTCAACTGCAAGTAAGTGTATCTTATGGATTGGTGATTTTAAACAACGTCAGAGGTATCCTTAAAACAAAACTTGCAGACCATTATGAAATATGGCGTTCAAATGGCAATGTAAAAAAAAAAATTTTTATTCATGTTACAGAAATATATTGCTCAATCAAAAATCACCCACTATGAAAAAAAAACTTCGAATAAAATTAGTTTTCTTGAAAACTCTATAAAGACGGAAATTCTGTTAAATTTCCATTTATTCATAGATAATTATTTATTATTGGTCAAAATAATTACTTGAAAAGCAGATATATAACGCTATGTACATATTTGATGCATTGATTCATTAGTGTCTACGTCAACTTCTAAGATATTTGATTTAATTGAAGTGCAATGCTTGTTTTTACCGTGGGAGATGGCGATGATCTTCTCCAGCTGGATAGAGATATCCGACGACGACCTACACGCACGACCTACACGTCGAAATGCTGGGTTTTCCCCCAAAAAGTATCTTCCACCAGCAGGCTAGCTCTAAGCTCCCAACGTGTGATAGTGTAGTGCATGTAAAGTAAAAGGCTGTAGGTAAAGGGTGAGGATAAGACAAGGACAAGGAAGGCAAAATCGCGCGCGGTCCGTGGTCCGTTTGCAAGGGTACCTTACCGACAATTGTCTAGTGTTGATCGAAGAATTCAACTATCGATCAGAACAGACGACCGCTAGAATTCTCCTCCAGACAGCGTCTGAACTCGACCTAGCTAGTGCCTTCGTCGGGACTCGCATCCTAGGTCCTCCTGGTCAGAGGCACTGAAGTGACAGTTGATGCCCTGAGTAGTTTCAGCCCACTGCTGCGCATGCGGAGTGGAGGCGGCTGCGAACATGACCTACGCTGAAGGCCACTCGGCGTAATTGCGAGAACGTGACGTAGTTAGGGGGTTCGAGCCGTTCTGGGGCATGTTTCAACGATATTTGAAGGAGGTTTGCGGGTACACGATAAAAGGATGCAAATCCAATACTAAACGAGAAGCGCTTGACTTTTTTGTGTTTGACAGGCTTTATCGTGTAATAAGTAGCTTACAGTCAAGTTATTTATCCTTTGTTCTTTTTCTTTCCTTGACTTTAAAATAAAGAAGTGTGTACAATTTTCTTTCATGGAATTCCAGCTCCCAAAATAACAATTTCTTTGCCTGGTCTGGGATCCTCTAAAACCGCAGCATCTAAACATGTCTGCTTATTCAGTAGAGGAAAAAGGATTATTAATTATTTATTAATATTCGTAGTCATCAAATTAAAATTTATAATTCTAAGAACTAAAATGGTAGGTATTTACTTATTAAAAGAAGATTGACTACATTTAGTTACTGAAGCTAACATGCCTTCGAATAACTAGGCTTTCTTCACACATGTTTGTCCAATCAAATTGAAATTGATAGTTGTGGACATTTTATTGATTAATTCCTGCAATCAAATCCTTAATAATTGTGGGGGAAGCAAGAAGACATAATCCCCCTGGCATAATTGACAGAACGCAGCATTTTCCTTTCTTCAGAACTACAAGGAGTCAATTCCGGCACTTACTTTCGAAAATTAAAAGAGTAATCATAGTATATAGTAACACGCATTATCTCTCATAAATTCATTTTAAAAATTAAAGCACGCAACGTGTCTGTGATCCGATTAAAGTAAATTAATAATTAACACTGAAGAGGGCGTGGCATTTCTATGAAAAACATAATTTTTAGGCGTGAATTTGGGCGGTGTGATTGGTAGCTTCGTCCAAATGGCATAATATACTTAACCTTACAGTAGTCGAACCATATTTTGAATCGTCAGTAGTAGAGGTGGAATGTGAGCCCGCACGTATCCAAAAGTGAATACTGGCAAAGTAGATCGAACAAATCAGTCTAGATATGATGGAATCTTTTTAGAAATGACAGAAAGGTTAAAAAAAAATCGTAAAAACGTTTAACGTTTAACGTAAAATAATGGAAAACCAAGTTTGTAACTAGCGTATAATGGAAGAGATGTTTGAAAGCTTATATAACACATTCATGATCTTTTTAACAAACAATGTTTCAACAAATCTCACGAGATTACAAAAATAGTTCGCCTCACATATAAGTTTACAAACTTAAGAAACAAAATTAAAATAAATTCGCGCAAAGCAAGAGGCCACGCGCAGCTACTGCGACGTTAATATTATCCGCTCAAGTTTTGTTGAGCCCTCGCTTTGCTAGTTGCGAGAGGAGTGGAGAGTTGGGTTATTTGACGAAAGGAATTTTGTATCAAATTTGTTGTTCCGTTTTCGATGCAAAATAATTTCTATTACACGGAAGCGAACATTCTGGTTACCATATTTTGTCTAAAACGGTCGTTGCTTTTATTTATTCTTAATTCAACTAATGTCGGCAAAGAAGTGGGGGTAGGTATTCCAGGGCTCAAGAAAACGTGTGTTTATATCACAGAAGGCGGTTAGTAAGAGATTCCACAGCCCTCTGCCCCGCCTGGCCAGCTTGGCCGAGGGGGCCTTGCTCGCAGGAGGCGCTGGGAGGCCGCGGGCGCTGACGTCACGAGGTCGCGAACCCGGCGACAAGACAATGGCCGGCGGCGCGGCCTAATGGACAGCGTTTACTCTTTTTCCGCGCCCTCGCGGGATTACCCCATTCGACCGGCCGCGCTTCGGCCCGCGCGCCGCTGAGCATTCCCGTGCGAGGCCGCGCTTGTGTCGCACGAAAATGGTGCGACGCCCGTAAATCTCTCTATTTAGAGTGATCTATTCTTGAGGATTCTCCATATCATTCCCTAATGTTGGTAGCTAGAATCGTATGAAGCACATTATTGACGTAATTTCTCCCTCGTTAAAACATCCGATAAGTAAATTGTGGCTGTATATTTTGTGGGAACTCTTACATTGACTCGTATGTACGTCACTGAGGTCAATAGCAAACAACACAGAAAACTGACCAGTAAAGGACTTATTATGTACAAGGGATATTATTCCAAATTTGAACTGTTACTTGACCTCTAAAGGCTCATGAAGCATAAATATGATTTGTGGCTCTATGTTAACACTTTGTTAACCTATTTTTTAAGGAACAGATTTCATTAAGGGAAATTTTTTTCAATTTTCATAATTGTACGGTTGTAGGAAGACGGAGAAAAAAATTTAAATTTTTACAATTTTCGAAAAAATAGAGCTTTCAACGAAAATACGCCATCTGCGGAAGTGACTCTTCAAGCCAACACTTTCAGCTGGAAACACAGAAAATGTTCCATCATAAAATGTGCTCATCTACTATGTGGTGCATTGAAAGCCAAATAAAGTAACTACATTATTTTCGATTGCACTAAAACCCAATTTGTCACTCGATTCTTGTCATTATTATGTTGTGTGAGTCACGGATTGAATCGCATGTAATATCTCCAAGGAATTCAAATATCAACGTTTTTTGTACTGACATTATAGTCTTGTTGATTCATAGCAGCCATTAAAAGTGATATTCGCTGTTGATTCTAGATTAAACGACATTCATTTCCACGTTGTCATTTTCGGTTGCATATTGTAACACTTTTGCTAAAAAAAGACTTCGTATTCTAATTTCAGAACAAGATAAACAACGATACAAATTATGTGTGATTATATTTTCCTGTACTTAACGAAAAGATATGCAATTCGATAATATGTATTTCAATAATTCTAACTTCTGCAGAGTGATGCTTTTACCCTGACCCCAAAATATGTAATGGGGTGTAAATCGCAGCTTAGTTGTTAAATGACTTTCATTTCCGTCCTTACCAATTAGCACATTGTATAAACTGAAACTGAAAATATGCTTCATCCATTGTGAGTTAAAAATTCCCTCACCGAGTTCTATAGTGTAATATAGTCCTGTAAAATGTAGTGTAAAGTGTAATATAGTCCTGTTTTCTTGGATTGTTCTTCCAATAAAGGAATGAAACCCTAATCGTTTGCTTGAAGATAAAGGTGAATGGTAAAAAATTTAAAAAACGCGTTATCTCACCATGAAGACTATTCGTATCACATTACTTTGTTGATAAACGTGAAATGTATAATTCTACTATTCGTAAAAAGGAAAAAGTGTAATTCTATTATTCGTAAAATAAGCATCAGGGTTCCGAACGTTCTCTCAAAACAGAGGCAAAACCTTTCTGTTTTTCTGTATTTCTAGTTCTTTCTTTTGTGAGATGATGTCGCAGGGTATTATAATTATCATTAATACATAGTTATCAAAAAACGTGCATATTGTAAAGAAATAAAATTGATGAATGGTCTGTCAAATGGAAAATCAAACTAAATTCTACAAAATCATGCGCCAAAA
>BOPP01000005.1:14846344-14856405 GCA_017312745.1 Gryllus bimaculatus | reverse complement strand
CCCCCTCTCCGCCCCCGCTCAACAAATAACACCCCGGCCCGACGGGAATCTCATGTTTCAAGTTGAACAGCCATTACCATCGCCGGTACACAAATAAATAACACTTCTCTCCCTCCCGCACATACACTCCACTGATAAGTTAAGAGGTATATAATTATAAATAAGTCATAATAATAAATCATTTTCTTTTATCGGGATTGTTGCTTTATTGAGAAAATGGCGCGCCTGGTGGGGAGGGATGGCGCCATAACGGCGTGCAGAGTGCGTTGCCAGCGGGGACTGTGCAGTGTCTGGTATCTCCCGGAGCCGGCACAAGCATTTGCGACGAGCCGAGCTCCCGGCAGGGCAGTGGAAAGCCGTCCGCCCGATCAGGGGCGCCGAAATGGAGCTTATACGTTATTTATCGCACTCGCCGAACGTGGGAAGTTTGCCTGCGTACTTCAGCGTCGTTACCGAGATCGGCTGTTGGAATTATCGGAATCGACATTGGCGTGATAACAAATTCGATGAACAGGTGACAACTCGTTGTTGTCTAGTCATGAATGTGTTTTTCTGACTTCTTTTCTATCAGGTGATCTGGAGTATGAGATTACTTATTCATATGAAAAACCATCAGAGGGAATAGTTATAGATTTTCAATGAACTTTTTTGTTGTTGTTTTTTTTTTAAAAAAAGCGCAATGCATATTTCAAATATTTGGTCGACTCATCCCTTCAAATATTCATGCCCCGACGCGGTCAAAACCAATTTCCGGAGTATGATGTGCTGTGTTCCACTTGAAGAGTAGCTGTTGTTTATTTAAACACTTTACAGCCATCCATTTTTGCGTATAAAAATACTCGTCTTGATTGTGCACCTTTCTGAATTTCCCCTCCTCCTGCACAGGAATGCAAATATATTTTGAGGGTGAAAAGAGCAAGTGTTTGCCGATTGTGCACTGTCGCTTGGTACCATTAATCTTCAGTTGATTGCATTCTAACGTTTCCGACGTAGATGCGGAATTCATTGGTATTGGAAAGACATAATCGTAAGACCTTTTCATCTGATGTGTTGATACTATCAATCAAGCTGAATCGTGGACATGTATGTGTATTTGAGAGCGTTAAAGCGAGATGGAAGGGGTAGTGGGAAAGAAAGAGAAGCGAGAGAAGATAATGATGAAGTGGAGAATGAAAAAAGGAAGATCTCAGAGAGAAATTACTATTCTTGCTTCTTTTAAAATCAATACCACTGACATTTATTTTTTTTCTAATGAGTCATTTGAAAAAGTTACGCTGTTGTGCAAGAGTTAACATAGTTTTAGTGTCTGATATGACGAATTCATAATTTTTACTTTTTCTGCATTAACATCTGTTGTAACATTAATATTACAATGAAATCTACGCTAAACCTTGTTTATAAACTATGTGTTGTATTTTACGTTCAGGAGGAAGGAGCAATACGTTTGGGGATCACTCATTCAAGGACCTGCTTTTAAATATCGATTACTAAACACATACATACATCTACGTCTACTTAAATATACGTCTACCTAACACTACTGGTGCTACAAAGCACACACTTTCTCGCGTTATTGGAAACAGCTATGAAATATTGCGTATTCTGCGATACTAACACCACAGCTAGTATTAGAAAACGTGCAATTAAACCAAGAAGCTAGCAACGCAATGTTGCCAGCGCAGCGTAGTCAAAACTATGTTCATTCGCTTGGCTAATAGTTTTAATACAGTAATTAGAATATATGCAATTGACCCAAATAATTACGAAAATTCTAGCTGCTCCCTCTTGAGTTGCTTTTCGTCAAAAGATAACAGTTCCGATAGCGTTTCATCGTTTTTCTTTTTATTAAATAAGCAGCAAATGATTTTAAGAATTAAATAATATTGAATGGTATTCAACACACCTCATCGGGAATTCTGAGGAGCAATTTAAAAAAAATTTCTGTGAATTTCATCGCAAACGGAAGTACTGGCTCTCGGTCTAGGAATTGCACCATCACCAGCTGGACTTAAAACAGTAATATCTTATCACCACCACCATCTCGACGTTAGACAACAATTAGCTTCTCAAATTACGGTGCCGCGATATTTCTATGAAGCTTCGCAGATTACATAGAAAGTCATTAATACTTTTAGAATACAAAATTGAGTAGCGAGAGTGTAAAAATAGAATTAATATTGACATATTCATAGTACATTATAATGAAAATTAATATAATTATTTTTCATATCATTCAATCAACTTTTCTCGTGGCCCGTACTGTATATATTTTATTAATTTCACGCAGAAATTACGCAAACACTACTTGTTTCTTTTAAAAAAATGTTTATGATTTCTTTCTCATATCCTATTTCGTACAACAGGCTCTGCCTTACGCAAACATTTCTATCTTCAATTTTGTAGTTTTGCAATGTTTTTTACGGTTTTCGAAAACATTGAGCAATACCCTAAAATGAGACTCACACCATATTTAATTCCGTTCCTTATTACATTCGTGGAGAAAATTTAAAGAAAAAAATTGAGAGCTGTTTTTGAAAAAAAATGGAAATTTCAATTGCAAATTACGTAAAAACTACTGGTTTTTCGCAAAAAATTGTTCATGACTATTTTTAAAGAGCTAATTTTGTACAACAGATTTAGTCTGAGACAAAAATCTGTATCTTCAATTTTGAAGCTTAATTTTTTTTTCAAAAAAACGAGCCAACCCGAAAATATGACTACCACCATATTTTGCGATCGTCTCTTATTATACAAGAGAAGAAAATTGAAAGAAAAAAATTGCAGCGGTTCTTGAGAAAAAATCGTACATTTCAATCGCAAACAACGCAAAAACTACTCGTTATTCAAAAAAATGTAAATTACCTTTTTAAAGAGATAATTTTGTCCAATAGAGTTTGTATGAGACAAAAATCTTAATCTCCAATTTTAAAGTTTTAATTCCCCCCCCACACTCCCCATTTTTCGAAAAATCGGGCACATCAACGAAAATTAGACCTGCACCTTTCTCTTAAACGTTCTTTGCCCTATTGAACAGTAAAATTTGGAGCCAATTATTTCAAAATGTTGATAAAATCCCTGAGGCTTCATATAAAGTACCTCCCAAAATTGAATTATCCGTTGCAAATTCCAGGGTTCGCGACATCAGCTAAAACGGTTGGATAATATAAATTTTGCACAGACAGACAGACGTTTTGCCGTAAAACGATTTTTCGGTACCAGGAACACACAAAACGGATTCTGGCTACACCATGTGGTAAAGGCTTTTTTTCTCAATTTAGCAACTGGATTTATTCACTTTTTCCGTACCGAGGTTCGGCAATAAGAGTTTTTGTGTAGAAAATTCGCTGTTTTCTGGCGCACGATTCCAATAATTTCTCTTCTTACGTTAGTAAGTGTGAGAAAGTAAAAATGTCTCCCCTTGTTTGTTATTGATGTCTCCCCTTATTCGCCATTAAAACCACAATTTATCTGTAAACTGAAGGCTCTTCAATGAAAACGGCTGGATTGTGTGCATTATTGGAATTGTTTCTATGAAAAATGTTTCTCCTTTATGCAGCCTGTAAGAATAACAGCTTCACTTGTAATGCAGTGACTCTGACACGAATTATTTTACAATATACGATCCTTATTTAAAGTACTTATAAGCTTTAACTTAAGGATTGTCTATTAAGGCTCAAAGAAGGTTAATATCGGTTCCGGTGACGAGTCGAGTCATGAAATTTTGTACCCGAAAATTGGGATATTTGTTTGTATGTATTTGCTGTTGTAAGTAGAAAGTGTCACGCTTAACTCCGTCAGATTAGAAGCTTTTTAGCATAAACTTGCTAAACACGTCAGGAAATACATGTACTTGTGCTGTAGAGGAGATTACTAAGAAATGTTCATATTTCGGTTACTTTATATGAACCCTGTTGCCTTTTCAAAGTTTTCCAAAAATTAATTGCAATTTTTACTTAATTTGTTTTCCTCGAATAGGTGAAAGTCTCCATATAATTTGGTTTAGTTCCGATTTGCATGAAACCACTAAAATTTTAAAGATTTTAAAGACTATGAGTAGTTGTGGCCTAATACTACTAAAAAAATAAAAATTTTCAGCATGCCACGCATTTTGTTCCCATTAGTTTTTGTGTTGATTAGATTAAATTATTTCGCTACATTTACATTGCAAACTGACCATCTTCAATATCATGCGCATGAAAAACGAGAAGTAAAATAACGATAATTTTGTAGAGATTAGTACTTATAGATGAGAACCGGAGCGAGACGCTACGTTTTAGATCCTTGGGCTATTTGCGAGTGTGAGCAACTCGTAAGGAATGATGTCGATCACGTATGTAGAGGAGTACCGCGAAGTCTGTTACAGATAAGCTTAACATGTCTCGCAGACACGCCTGACTCGTTCGATACGCGTTATCGCTGACGATGTCGAAAGTACAATGGACTAGCACTGCAGTAAAGTTATTTCATGCATCACGAGAGACATAGTTTAAGCAATGTAGTTTTCCTGATCTTTTGAGAACCAGTATGGTCCACAAGCAACACAATAAATATGTTCATTATCAGTCAGTGTATGTGAAACAATATACGCGTAGGTATATAATTGTCATTCAGCTCCATTTACATGATATCTGGATTTTATTGAAGATCCAGATACGCTTGTAACAACGGAAAATCGCTTACTAGATGTTGGTTGTCTTTATTTATACATTAAATATACTGAAGGCCACACATTAGCACTACTTTACTTCTAGGCTGTCCGGGTGACGCCGCGTCGTTGGCAGATAGGCCGACGTTTCGCCTGTCATGTCGCAGGCTTTTTCAGGGTAGTGACACAGTCTCTACCCTGAAGTCACTGTCCGGGTGTCACCCGGACAGCCTAGAAGTAATGAACTCGAGCCGCGGAAGCCTACGTGTACATACATTAGCACATTGAATTTAGTAATAGTTGATATCATTGATTTCTTACTTACATGTATCAAGCTGCATTTAATAATATAGTAGAAGTTCGATTTTCATTACAAATGTACTTCACCCTTTAGTGCACTTAATGAATACAAAAACTTTACGTGAAGTCTTTGTAAACTTATATGAAGTTTCTAGAAATTAAAATATTTTCGGATGCGAGCTAGCTTAAAATAGTGCATTTTCAAAACTTCAAACGAACTTTGCTAGAAAAATGCTCAATATTTTTGTGAATCAAAAATCGTACGTGAAATTACTTTACTCATCCGTGAAATTTCTATTTGTTACATGAAATGTTATCTACATATCGTTCTAGTCTGTGGAATTAAAGGAAAATGGTTATGTGTAGACCTGAGACTGAAAAGGTTGTAGACTATTGTTAGTACGACAGCAAATTAAGGTGAATGTTATTTTAGATGAATAGATTCAACGTTAACATTCTTGCTCGTGTACGCCACAAAGGTAATATGTTCTAATAAAGGGGATTTTATAAGGCGATAGAATATCGATAAATGGAGCTTTTACAAGCAGTTTGGAGACAAGAGTTTTGCAAAATATGGCTGAGAAGTTCATACTGTTATTTGAAAAAGGCATTGTACTTGACCAGTGGAGAAACCATTGCTCATAAATTGTAAAGTATTTACTATTATTGTAGTAACCGTTACAAATTATACAACAAGGTCTGTGGCATATGTTGCAAGTTTGAAATTGTATTTTTATAGAGGTTATTTCTCTCAATATTTATAATTGTTTGTGCTTCCGCGCGTTACAGTCTCGTGCTCTGGGAGAGTCGCACCACGCACCATGTGTGCGCATGAATATGAATGAAATGCCATGTGTCGCGCAATGACGTCGTTTATTTTTCATAACTCAATATCGGAGCCCGTTCTTGCCGCGAGCGACGCGAAATGAGGATTAGACTCCGTACCTCACCGGTCGCCGCACCCGGTCAATAGCAACCTATCCTTCCTCCCGGACAATTCTGTTTCGACAACGCTAACTCAACGGATCTGCTTGTTATTTAGTGCCACACGGAAAACCGCTGCTGCGGAAATTGTTTGAAGTACTCCTCGTAAAGACTACTTTGTATGCATTTGAAAAGCGACGCGTAATTGAACGTAATGACGGACGCCCGCCTGGAGGCGCAGCGGGCCGAGACGGCGGCGGCGGCGGCAGCTGACTGGCAGAAGGCGCACCTCCCGAAATTCCCGCAAGAGCCAGTGGGACTCTCACCTCGCGCGTTTGACTCACTTTTGTGAGTGTCACATGAACTATTTCAATGAATCTTTGTGCATTGGGGACCACCGCATTGTTGTTATGCTACATCCTGAGTTTTCATAAGAATTCGTAATTCGTAACATTTTGCATGATTTACAACACATGTATGAGACACTTGTTGACGTTTGAACTATAATATTATTTTAATACTGTACTTGTTACGATATTGAAACAATTATGCAGACAAACTCCCAAAATTCTATACATTCATAAACTGATTAAATTATTACCTACAAATCTGTATGTGTCGGTTCGGATGGCCGAGAGCGTTAAGGCAGTACTGACGTAGCGATCTAGGACCGAAGAATCGCGGGTTTGAGTCCCGCCTCGGGTATGGTTGTATTGGTGCTCGTCCATTCACCATCTATCATCACCATATACATGTATATGGTGTATATATGGTGTATATATGTACATGTATACATGTACCATATACACTATGTCATCTTCACAGTTACCATACCGTTAAATTCAATAGTGGTCGTTAATGACCTAGATATTAAAGCGACTTTAAATAATAAATCAAATCTGTCAATGTTGTTTTTCATTATGTTCTCTCTCACTACTTTCATAGTTATTACTTTCTCGCCTTAGGAAGCTCTTCGTAAGAAAAGAAAGTTACGTAAACGTGCGCCGAAAACGGCAATTCTTGATTTCATTACAAATTCTGAAAATGTCGTCTTTTACGCTTCAATAATCCCCATTTTAATAGTAAATTATTAACTGTACGTTCTTCTCGGTTTCTCTCACATGTCGTAATCTTTTATCTTAAGTCAATAGGTAAACGAATTTATGTCTCCATGGCTTGTTAAGAATGTGAAGTGAGGCGACTATCGGCTTTCGGGCGCTGTGTGCACCCATTACCCCGCTTAATATATTGCTTTGGTCGTGAATTGTGTGTTGCACTGCCCGACGAGAATACCTACGCACGATTTAGGTGATAAAATCCATTGTGGTGGATTTGCATTTGAGATACAATGGAATTAGCGTTGTGTATAATTTATGGAGACAAATGACTTAAAAATATAATAAAGTAATAGTTCATTTTCCCTGCTAACAATGTTTATCTTAAAATACATTTCATTTTCAAAGAGAAAATACTTCAGCTTTAATTCATTCACATATTCAATGCGTATTTATTGGCTATTATTAGCTTTTGCACATTTTACAAACGATTTAGTTCATTCTCCTGCACACTTTGAAAGTCGTAAGTACCAGAAAACATTACTGCAGTCTACCGTATTTCGCTTGCGTGGTGCCTAAGACAATGGAGTGAGAGGGGCGTGGGGCGGGTTTGCCGATTGGCGCGATGACAGGGCCAAATTTACAGATATTCGTATTTGCTCAGTTACTTTGCATTTGTATTGAGGAAGGAAAGTGTTTGACGTTTAGTGTCTTGCTGTAGTCACATATAGCGGGGCTTGTCAAGATGTTTTCATTACAAATGCTGACTGCAACGTTTTTGAACATCTTTGAAGAGATAGAAATGTTGCTCAACCTCCTATAATTGATGTGTTATGTGTGATTAAGCAATTAGATTTCAATTTTTTTAGTTTTGCGAGTACTATTAATTACTTTTCCTTTCACAAAAATAGACAAGTACACAAAAGCTCGGAATTAATTTTATAATACATCGGACGGCGTGGAGTTACACCCTAAAGACGAATTCTTCCGTAGCGAGGGACATGCACGAAAATCTATGTTTGTGCCGTAGACAATCCATGAATATCCATTCGAAAATAGACCGCCCAAGATACATTCAAGTGATATGAGAAGCAATAAAACGATTTTTGCAAGTGCTCATACACATGTGATGTTATGACATAACATTATTTGAAGCTAAATGTTAAACATTAAGTCAAAAGTGAACATTTCTACAGAACTGGATGTTTTACTAAGATCTACAAAATTCAGTTAATAGCGATTTTAGTTTTGCATTTTGGTAATTATTAGCGTGAAACCTTACCATTAAAACTCAATAGAAAAACATTCGCAATAATTTAAAATAATTTCTTCAATTTAATAAAAAATCAGCGCTTAGTGCAGAGTGTGGCATATTAATATAAAGTCGTTAATTTTTCCAAATATCCAAACTAGTGAAGCTACATCAACACATACTTTCTCCCATTATTTCTAACAATTGCCATTTTTTATTATTCAGTGACTTCAACGAAAACAAGACCTACACCACGACCACAAGACCACACAAGACCACTTTATACGTAGTATAAAGAAAGTTACGTAATACTGCAGAAAATCGATTTCAACATTTCATCGGAAATACTTGTTGAGGAATACCGAAAAAGTGGTATTTAGCAAAACGTCCATCTGTCAGTCTGTCTGTCCGTTCGACAGAGAACGACAGAGTAGCTAAGTCTTAACCATACGTCGGCGTTTTTTCCAAAATGAATATTCCCCGGTCGAGCTGACTCCACTCAAAGCTTTGCAATTTTGAAAAATATTTTTTAAAATTTGAGGGTACTTTACATGAAACACCAGGAACATTTTCAAAATCTTCTCAAAAATTGTTCCAATTTTTTCTTTGAATGTTTTGAAAGAATAGGGTAAAATACACGGCTGGAAATCTATTTCCAGATTTCAACGAAATTACGTTTACGTTTTAAGGTCTCCTGATTCCGAAAAAGGTTGTTTTTTGTTCAAAACGTCCGCCCATGTGACTCTCTGTCTGTTTGTCTGACTTTTTTCCTTTGTCCTTCTGTTCGGCCGTCTGTGAACAACACTAGCGCAGAAACTAATGGCAGGAGTTTTTTCCAGAATGAATACTCCCCCGTCGATCTGGCCCGACACGAAGCCCTGCGATTTTGAAACACATTTTTTTTAAATTTTGGACACTTTACATAAAGCTCCTAGAACATTTTCAACATTTTCTCAAAAATGGCTCCAATTTTTTTCTTTAAATTTATTTTAATAATAGAGTGAAATACAGTTACAATGATGTCATGGGTCGGATATTGACTGTTAACTCCAAAATTTGGAAAATTGTAAACGTTTGAATTTTTTCCCTACAACTACAATACTGAATAGAGACCTTTTCTTCAAATAAAATTCATTTTCTACAATTAGTTCTTTCATTAAAGTCATGTACAATTTTTGAAAATTTTAGTAGCTTTCGCAAAATATAGACAATATAGAAAGTGTCAAAAATAAAAATTTCTCAAAAAAAGGCTTTTTAAACTTTATGTAGAAGAATACAAAATGTTTAACGACAAATTGTTAAACATTTGGGTTGTTTTTTACGATCAGAATAGACTAATTTACATAGTCAAGGATTGTAGGCTATGAATCACTTCCATTAGAAAATTGCTGATGGAATGTCCAATGAAAAGAATTCCTATCTTTGCATGTTTCAGGACGCTCTGTAAGAATCATCATTTGGGCCCTGTGCCTTCTAAAGGAGAAAAGAAAAAAAAGGGTTGAGGCAGCAGCCACCACCCTTTTAAACATCTCTTTGGGTACGAATTCATCTATTTTCCCCTCGTAGCCTGGAGGAGAATAACTTCACGGTGCGTATATATATATTCGAAAGAAGCAAAACAAAAACCAGCGGTTGGAACGCCGACGTCGACTGTCCAAGGGGGTGATTATGCGATTGTTCGTTCTTTTTTCTTTCCTCCTTCCTCTCCCTCCGCGCCTGCCGCCGCTTCGAAAGCAAGATGGCGCCGCCTCCTCGAGTAGCAGAGAGGAGTCATCGACGGAGGCGGAGGCGGCTGGCGCTTCGAGGGGCGGCTACATCTCCTTGTTCTTCCGCGTCGCGATTTGCTGAGGGGCTTTGCCGTCTCCAGCGCCCCCACCCACCCACT
>BOPP01000005.1:14825726-14844490 GCA_017312745.1 Gryllus bimaculatus | reverse complement strand
CCGGAGCGGGCGGCGGGAAGCGGGGGCGGGGGCACTGCGCGTGGGCGGTCGCCCGTCGCAGACTTCGTGAGGCGGGGGCGGAAGCCTTGCAGATGGCGCTATGCCGCAGGGTGCTTGGCGGAGACGTACAGTCCAAAGCCACGTCAGCTGACCCGCGAAATTATTAACGTCTGCGCCGGTTATGAAAAATTCTGTTTTAAAATTCAAGAAAATTCTGTACATTTTGCCAAGTTTCGCCAAAATATAATAATCTGCCTAAAGCTTTGTCTCTTTTCTTTAAATTTATTTCCTTATTACGTCAGGGATGTGTAGGGTGTTTGTAGGGTATAGTAGTGGTTGTCGGAAAAGAAAAGTAATATCTCAAGTTTTCATAACGTAGAAAATGTAATATTTTTGATAGATGTAAGCATCCCATGCTTCTAAAATAAGCTAGTGGAACATTTTCAATTTTTGGTCACCCTTTGTTTTAGTTTTCTTGGAATAAAAGAAAAGACTGTGCGCCAAGGCCAGTACAAATAGGAACAGGCACAGAATACTTCTATGAGGGCATACATGAACATGGAGACTTTTCACAAAATTATGATTAATGTTATGTAAATGTTTTCTCTTATCTAAAACGATCAGTTTATATATTGGACAAACAGAGATGGGAATTTTCTATTTGTGTGTGTCAGATGCCTGCTACGCCAACACACGAGGTGCTGGTCGTTTCGTTCGGTGGAGGTTTCTGCGCGCGCAGTCGCATCTCCGTCGGCGTCGCGGGCCGTGGCGCCTGCCCACCGCCCTGCGACGCCGTCCAGAGGCCGCCGGCGCCGCGGCGCTCACACTCACCCATGTTGCCGTCGTAGCCGAACTCGAAGTGCGGTTTGGGCGGCGCCGGCGACGCACGGGCTCCTCCTGCAACAGCGAACGCCGCGCGCTTTTAATTCAATTCGCCTCCATTCCGCCTCTTAATAGGCGCCTCGATGGCCGCCCGGCACGGGATACGCGCTAATAATAATAACAACACAGAAGGAAACAGATGGGGCATCATCACAACGGCGGCTTATGAAGGCGCGCGCGGGACAAAAAAAGAAAGAGCGGCCAAACAGAAAGAAAAGGAGCGGGCGGGCGCAGGCGGCGCAGCAGCGCCGCCAGAGGAGGAGCGGGGAAACTGGAGAACTCTGCTGGAGCGGCGCACAGCTCGGCTCGGGCGGAGCGCGCGCACTGGGCCCGAAACAGCGAGGCGCTTACCTTAGCAAACGCGCGGAATTTATACAAAATGCGTGAATTCGTGTAAATTTATGCATGATTCACGAAGTGGAAAAGTTAACTGCAAATCAAGAGCTTGGGCAGTAACAAGGTAAACCAAACCAGTGACAAGAAGTCTCCCGGAATTCGTGAATGTTGATGTTTCAATTTTAATCTTGTATTTATCTTGGTGTGGCTCTCCTTGGTACTGCCTCGCGCGCTTTTCATGACAAACTGCGGCAACGTTCAGCTCTGGAAATGGTGTTTAAAACCCACAGTTGTTATCTTCATAATGCTGTAGAAAAAAACCTGGAAGGAAAGAGAAAAAAACGTACGAAAAAAAAAACAATGCCAGTTGATAGTGTTTTACGAAACTGAAGGTAGAGTTTTACAAGGCAAAATTATTCTTTTAACACACCGGGGGTGGTTTCCGTGGGCGACACAGCGAATTTTTCCGTTCTAACTATTACTGAGAAACGTTGCAAAACGTGCGCGACACATCGCTCAGCGTGTGTCATTTGCGAAACATCTTTCGCACATGGCGTGTTAAAACTATATGGAACACATGAGCGAGATAATTCACGCACATGTTTCCTAACTTACTGTTACAAGATTAAATGGTCCAGTATCGTAATACTTGGGTCAATTAATACTTAGAAGAAGTGTGGTCGTTATTTATTGCACAAAATCTATTATAAAGTAATGTTTTTATTAACGTTTCTTGTTATATATTCACATCATTAGGTTAAATCTGCAGAATATCATTAAGGAAGAAAAACATGTGTAAAACGTGTTAATAATGGTTAAAAATGCACACGTGTTTTCAATACCACCTCAAACTATTTGGTCTCAAATATCAGGTTACCTATTCACTATACTCAACATTAGAGACAATTATTATTAATTTCACTGAAAGAAGCTAAAATGAAATCGTTTTTCAAGAGTTGATTGGCCAAAAATGAGCTCTGCTCTGCATATGGACGTCCGTTGCGGCCCACTGTACCCTGCGCGAGCGTGGGCGGGCGGAAGGTTGCACTGAGGGCGATGAAGGGCGACGCGGAGCTGCGCGGGCGGGCGGGCCGGGCGCGGGCGTGATGGGATGACAACGGCGACAGAACGGCCTGAGACAAACGCAACAGCGCCAACGCAGGAGAGCCGTGCGGTGGAAAGGCGTCGCGCGGAGGGGGTGGAAGGGAGGTCTTGGGAGGCGTAATTGCGGCCTACAGATGCACATTACACAGGTCGTGCTGAGCATAGACCTAGTGAACTCCGAGGCGCCCGGTGTCGCACGCAGGTGCGGCCAGCGCCTCCGGGTCGTCTTTGGGGCCTGCGGTCAATGGGCAAGCGAGGAAGGCGAGTAAATGGCATGGTTCGGGATCAGAGGCTGGGATGCGAAGGCGGGCGTCATTTGTGAGAATGCGGAAGCAACGCATTATGGAAAAGTCTCTGAGGGACAAGGGATCGGAGATTGCGGAGCAGTGAGCTGGCGAGGAGAGGAGGGGGGTGGGAAAGGGCAGGGCGAGTCGGACTTGTGTCGGGGCGGCGGAGTGCGGGGGGCCGGGGCCAGAGAAGGGCGGCGGGGCGAAGTGGTCGATGAGGAAGGGGGGCGGGGCCGGCGGTGGGATCAAAGTGAAGGGCGTCGTCGAGTAGGTGCGCGTTGCTTTGTGCTCCCCGTGAAGCAGTCGGGGATGAGGCGTATACAAATGTAGAGTAGTGGTAATCAAAGGTCGGAGCGTTCGGCGCTCGTTGGGACCTTTTCACCTAAATGAAGAGGACGGAGGCGGGATGCGAGCGCGGATGCACGGCCTTTGTAGCGGCGCGACGAGTGGTGGGGACGGGCTTTGAAGGGAGGGCAGGCCCCGCTAGCCGGTGAGCCGTGGGTGTTTAGGGGTGGGGGGGGGTATAAGGCGCGCAGAAGGCAGCGCGAGTCCGACTCCCCGAAGCGGCAGATGAAAGGGGAATCGACAGGTCCATGATGTGCGAATAACGAGGAACAGGATTTGTTGCGAAGTAACCAAGTGTGCTTGTCACTGGAAAAGAAGGGACAGTAGTCGAGCGATTCTAGACCTGCGAGAGAGAGAGAGAGAGAGAGAGAGAGAGAGAGAAAGAGAGAGGAGAGAGAGGGAGATAGATGGCGAGACGAGAGAGGAGAGGAGCGAGATAAGCGAGAGAGAGAGAGAGAGAGAGAGAGAGAGAGAGAGAGAGAGAGAGAGAGAGAGAGTCTGAATGCTGTTGTAGGTTAGAAGAGTTTGAACACGTGGAAGTAAATGGGTGGAGGGTGCCAATTGGAAGGTATGAGCCGGTGTTTGCGTGGGCGGGCGGGGGAGTGGTTCGCCTAGACGAGCGGGTGCCCGAGCCGCGGGGCGGGCGAGTCAGCCAATAGGCGGACAAGCAGGGGCGCGCTGCGCGGCTGCGTCCCGGGGTAGTTGATACGGCTGAGCCGCTGTCGAAAGCCGTGCAAGCACAGCGCTGCGTTGTTCGGTCTTTGTACGTCAAATACGGCTCAAAGGCCGCGTTGAGGGGTCGCGCAGCGCCTGTGGCTCGGGCAGAGTCACGCGAGTCCACGGCGGCGTGCCTCGCGAAGCGCTGCGCTGCTCTGTCGCGATCGAGTGGATGACGCTGGGCTTTATGTCGGAAGCCGGTGCCCTCGAGTTGATTCCGACGAATGGAAGGTACTTTGCGATAAAGTGGGGTCACGACTATGGAGAGCAGTAAGAGAGATACACATACATTTCAACAAATGAAAACAGAGAAGGGTAGTGTTTCGTTTCCCATGTTTATGGTAATATACATTTTCTTATATATGGAAAGTATTAAATAGTAAGGTTTTTGAAGCTAGTGCCTTCTTTACCAGTGCGGTATTTTTTTAATGTTATTCAGTGTGTATTAACATTTCCTAAATTATTTTGTAGCTCGAAGAACAATTCAGAACAACGATAGATATTGAAAACAAGTTATGTAAATTTTAAGTCAAAAAATACTGTCAAGTAGTTTCAAGAGTACTATCTCGAAGTCACCTTTGATGAGTCCAGCCAACACAAGATATCAGCAACTCTGCTGTCTGAGCTAGTCTACATCTAAGGCAACACAAGGTCATATATTACAAAGGTGTACCTCCATAATTTCTAGGAACACGAATGCATGTCCCTATGGTGATTTATTCCCTGTATGAAATATAAAAGCTGCGATCTGCTAATGATAGTTCACTTGCGAGTGATTAATAGAGATGATTTATCGCCGTTTTAATGACGTGCGAAGGGACGCGGCTGTGTTCGGCGCCCCTCAAATCACAGGCTGCGGGTGCTCTTGATGGACCGTGATGAGCTTCGGCGGGGCTCGTGTTCCGAGAGCGACTCTCCATCGCCACCGGCGCGAAACAACGCGAACTGTTCGCCAACAGGCAGCGAAACTCCCGCTACAACGCAAGGGATTCTATATAACGCTATGTTTCCCAAACAAATCGAATCGTGTAAAGCACTTCACTTGACATATCTTCGATTGAAAAATAAAAAGTTTCCATGTTTGCACAATGCGATGCCACGTGAGGGTATGTTTAATTTGTAACAGTGTGTTGTAACAATTGAAGAGCGTGTGATGGAACATATTTTTCTGGTGAATTATCTTAGAAAACCACTGAGACTACATTGAAATTTTAATATTGTGATATGAATAAAGCGCAGTGTTAATTATTATTATTACTTTTCAATTTGTCAATAATGAAATGCGAATAATCAAATGAAGTTGCGGACAACATACTCCTTTTAAAAAAAAGGGGGGGAATTGCTTCAAATCTTTCATATTAAACTACAATATATTACAAGAAAATGATACGTTTTCAGTCACTCATGGAAAGAGAAACACTTCCATACAGATTTAGTATAGTATACTCGCAAAAGAAATGTTTTCGTGATAATAGGAGTCAACATTGTTTAGCAGATGCTCTGAATAAAACGCCTTCGTTATGTTAGTTAAGGTGACGCGACACAAACCCTTCCCTAATTTTCTCTGCCGGAGATGTGTTGGTTCTGTGTATGTATCGGAAGCGTCATTGTGTGAAAATAGTGTAATACGTTGAAAATAGTGTCATTGATTGCGAGAAGTAATAGGTAAAGTTTGGGCTCTTCTGTGGGGACAGATGCGATTGTCCCTGAGAAGCAGGGACGAATTACGAGGTAGTCTTGCCTTTGAAAGTCTCAGAAGCGTCAACATTGAGATGCAATAAACAATGGATAAGAAACGAAAACCATTTCGCGAATTATTCAATGAACCTACGAAAGAAGTAATGGTCCACGTATTTAGCGTATTCACTTAGCTCTCTTGAGATAAACAGCAGCTCGACCAGCAAATAAAGGGATGAGAAAGTGAGTTCTATATTGATACGACAGTTTCATGTCTGTAAAATAATACAACTCTCAATCGCAGAAATAGTCGAACACAATGGACAGAAGGATACAGAAATTTTATACCCCTGTTATTGAGTTTGGAACTGAGAACAATACACAAGGAAGTTATTCCAAAAGTAAGAACTCAAACTGTGATTCTTACAAGACTTAAAATTAGAACTAAGCTGAGATAAGTAGTCAATTTCCAGTATTTACTAATTGAAGCAATTGTGTTCAACATTTTCTTCAGAACGAAATATTTTTTAGGTATAATATTAGTGTCGAAAACAAGTTGATCTGCAAATAATCTTGCCATTTTGTTTGGGGTATTTTATTAACTACCAAGTAAAATAGTAGTAGTGTTAATAATATTAGTAATAATAATAATAATAAGAAGAAGAAGAGCACCAATTTATTATTCTTGAAACCTTTCATAAGGGAGAGTATATTTATATTGTCTCAGAAGCACAATTTATACCAATGGAAGTAAGTACTTGAGATGGTTGTGTGGTTTATGTGTTGTACCTTTGGGTCCCATAAAATTCCCTTCGCTTCTCCCCTTTTGCAAAATAATACATTTGACGGCCCTTGCCCAAGCGCGCGCCCAGGGAGAAGGCGACGCTGGCCGCGCGGCACAGAGGCGCCTTTGTGCGACGGCCTCCCTCGCGTTCGCCCTCAGCGGCCGCGCGCCCTCGCAGGCCGGCTGCGCGGCGCGGCGCTCGCGGGGGGTAGGATGCAGACAGAGGGAGACAAAAGCTCTTGTGCACTCTCTCTCTCTCTCTCTCTCTCTCTCTCTCTCTCTCTTTCTCTCTCTCACTCGCTTTCTCTCTCTCACTCTCTCTTTCTCTCTCTCACTCTCTTTCTCTCTCTCTCACTCTCTCTCACTCTTCCTTTCACTTTCTCGCCTGACTATGTACTTACGCAGTATAGAGAACGTAATATAAAGCGGTGGCAAAATGGCAATTTTTCGACAGAAACATTTGTTGCGAGGGGCACCAGTATCGGGAAAGGGGATAGACCTTGCTTCCAGTACATGTAGTAAATTACTTTCTTTAAGTGTTATTTAGTTAGAATCCACGTTTTGAGGATCCTTATTATCGAAAAATTGGTTTTTTGACAAAACGTCTGTCCGTTCGTCCGCCGGTCTGTAAACAACGCTAAACCGCATTTTCACTAAATCTGATATTCCTACCTATTTAGCTGAGGACGTGGTGTCTTAAATTTGGAATGGGTGTGTTGAATAAGGGGGACACTTTACATGAACAACGACAGTTTCAAAATTTTCTCAAGAACGGCTTCAAAGTGTTTTTTTATACTATGTTTATAAACATGGTGCATGTTCCAATTTCACTGAAATCTATATATTTTCGGATATTGCAAACGTTACATTTTTTCAGCACCTTCTTACGACTACAATACAATGCTATATGATATTTTTCTTAATAAAATATATTCTCCAACATTAGAATGCATTTGCACATGAACGATGACGTATTTTTTCAACACGGAAGAACAAACTTATAAAACGCATAGAAACAATAAGACGTTTCGACTTTACTGCGAATTTACTAGTTTCTTGTTGGTATGCGCGGCCGAGTGGGGTGCGTAGACGGAACGCGGTCTGTGTGGGGCGCGGCACGCGCAAGGTGGGGGCGGCGTGGTCTACGAAAGGCAGACGATGGCAAGTGCCATGTGATCGAGAGCGCTGGCGAGAGGGAGTGAAATCTGGTGGAGAGGGTGAAAGTAAGGGGCCGAGAGAGAGAGAGGGAGAGTGAGAGAGAGAGAGAGATTGAGGAAATGAAAGAAACACCCGAATTAGGAAGACTGGGGGGGGGGCGTAGAGTGGGAGGGGCGTGAATGAGAGAGAAGGAGGGAGGGGTAAATAGTATAAGATAGTTAATCTTCTTATCATATGGAGGGCTGGAGGAACGATGAACTGGAATAGATATAAAATGACCGAACCATATGAAAGGAAGAGCAAGATCTGGGTGGATTATGTGGAATGGCTATGTTGCGAATTGGTTGGAGTGGCGGGTCGGACGAGTATGACACGAGGAGCAACGGGGCAGAGATGGTAAAAAGCAGAAGGGTGCCAGCGATACGGCCCACTGAGGCCGCCGAACCGGAAGGGGAGGGGGCGCAGGCCGGAGCGAGGCGGAGCGGCGCGTAGTGGCTGAGTGTGGGAGGGTGGAGGGGAGAGAGGAGACAAGCGGCGCAGAGCGTGGGAGGGACGGCGAGGAGGCGCAGGCTGGAGCGAGAGAGGAGTGAGCGGCTCACAGTCGCTGCGCGGGGTGGGTGGATGGAGGGGAGAGCGGGCGCAGATGTGGGAAAGCGAGGGGAGAGCGACCCGGCGCAGCGCGGCCAAGCGATCCTCCGCCCACTGAAATCTGGGCCGCCCTATTTTTAGAGCACAATATTTTGATGTTACGCCCGAACATGTGTCGCCTCTATCGCTCTTGAGGCCGCTCTTAAGCGCTGCTTTATGGCCCACGCGCAGCGGCGGCGCCGAGGGGCTGCGTGCAGGCTGTCCTCGCTCCGCTATCCTCGCTCTTCCGTCCTCCAAATGCCTCGCTGCCCGACCACCCGCCTTTCTTCTTCCACTTCCTTTTCTCGTCGTCACTGCCCGGCTTTGGCACTTGCCTTTTTATCACTTCTTTCTCTCTCCGACCCCTCTGCTTTAATTATTCCACTCTCACTACGGTTTCATGTTCACTTATCGAAACTAGACACATTTGGTAGTTTCCCACTGTAAATCATTTTGCCATTCTAGTGTAGCCCATACCTCGTCTCTTCTACAAACTGAGATTTTCTGCATTTTCTCTATTTCACCTCATTCCATTTCACTGCATTTTCTCAACGATTTCTCTATTTCACCTCTCGAGTGGTTCTCCTAACAGGTGTGCATTTTTATATCGTCATATTATTATATTTTTTTATTTCTTTGTCATTTTTGTGTCAATATGCTTACAGTCCGTTTCAATTTCATATCTTTTTGTTATTTTTTTATTACTTAGAAGTCGTTTCTTCGTATCTTCACAATTCCTTGTATTTTTTTATTTCTCTCTTATTTTTGTTGTGATTTCAATATTCACCTTCGTCTTCGACTCTTCTGACACTTTCTTTATCTTTCATTACTCATAAACTATGTCCTTCCTTCTCAGTCATAAGATTTGACAAAGATCCTATCCGTCAATTGTGTAATTTATTGATCTCAACTCTTCAATCACTGCCTCTAGAACTTAGCGACGTGACAACTTAGATATTTGTCTTATTTTCGTTGAAGTACCAACACAACTTATTCCTATCTCAGTCTGCAATAAAGTATTTCCATATTTTTTTTCCTTTTTTTCCTTAGTGGCCTGTAAAACGTCCTTCAGTCTTTACCTGGTTAGAAATCTTGCATGTTCACTCTCACATTCTTTGTTAATATCCTCTTACACATCTTCTTTATCTGTTTTATATTCTACTTTAATTTTCTCGTGACTGGGCTTTTTTAGTATTATGTAGTGAGTTGCTTTCTGACTTTCCATCCTTGATGTTCACATATTCTTGCTCACTGACGCCTCCAAAACAACCTCTCACGTGTCCTTATACACTCATTAATTTTGCTGGTGCTGTAGTTTATTCTTTAAATGTTGTATATACTGTTTTATTCAATATCCACATCATACTATTGTAATTGACGCTCTTGCGAATTATGATGTTAACTTCATTACTTTTCCATAAGTACTAATTCCCCTTTCAACATTTGTGAGTCCCTTTTTTCGTCGGATATCTTGTTTGCTCGCAATATTGCTTTTTCACTACGCCATTTCATCGCCAACTCGTTTGTTTTTTCGCTTGTTCTTTAACTACGTCCTGATTCTCTCATGGTGCTTTTATAGCAATTTCTCCGGCTTCTCTCTCAACTCATTCTCCCACTTTATTCGTCGCTCACTTCTTTAATTTTTACAATTCCTCATTCCCGCTAAACGCAGTCACATGCTATTTCTCTTCGTCTCTAACTCCCCCTGTCTTTCCCTAGCTACTTTTTTGCTTCCACCTCCCCCGTTATCAATCGCTTCTCCCCTGCTCCATGTTCTTCGACTTCGTTGCCATTGTCTCACTGGTTTCTCTCACTGAGCTACCTTTGCTTTTTTCTCTCTCTCTCTCTCTCTCTCTCTCTCTCAGCCATCTCCATTTTAAGTATCCGATCGAGTTTGCTCAGAGCCAGCATTGCAGCTGCCTCTAATGCAGCGTCTAAGACGGGGAGATCCAGGGTTCGAGTCGTGTCGTTGGCGGATTTTTCAAAGTTGCTACATATCTCGGTTGAATTCAACTACTGCCTGGAGGAAAATTCTAATGTCCGGCTGTTCTGATCGCTAGTTTTTTCGTGAATTCTCCGATCAATACCGGGCGAAAACCGGAGCAGTATGTTAACCAACCTGCCATGCTCTTTCTTTCTTCTTCCTTGTCCTATCCTCTCCAATTACTCACACACACATGCACTTCGCTACTACACATGTCGGAAGCTTACAGTTTGTCTGGGCTGGGGCGGTGTCCCGCTGTGGATGATTCCTGGGGAGGGAAATCCTCCCCAGCAGTTTTGTAGGTCGGCGGCGGATCTCACCATCCTGCGGGGGAGGAAGACCGCCCCCCCGGGATAAGACATTCATTTGGCGCACGACGATCACAGCAGGTGACGCGCACGGAGACATCAGTCACTCTGTTTCGAGTGCCTCGTCCCTCTATCTTCTTTGTCTTTCGCTCCTCCGCTCGTCCTCCCGCTCCTTCTCGCCGTCCCCGCGCTCTCCCTCGCCTGCCCCTGCGCCGCGCCGCTCGCCCTCCGATCGCCCGATCGATGAGCGCGCGCGGACCCCGTGCAGCAGCGCCGCGGCACCCGGTGCGTGGCCGCGCGCCCACCAGCCACGCGCTGCGCTCGCGGGCGTTTTATCTCTCTCTCTCTCTCTCTCTCTCTGGTTTATGTTTTTGTGTTTATTTTTTGTTTATTTTTTTGTTTTTTTGTTTTTTGTTAATTTTTTAATTTTTTTTTTACTATCCCACTGTTGAAATTAAAACCAATTTGGTTTAATTATACGTACGAAATGCCCCAATGAGGTCTGTGTATCTCAAATAGTTTACCGCTTTTTTTTATCTGATTTTTCTTACCGCTTCTCTTCACCGACCAATCATAAACTGTGTCTCTTCTGTCTTAGGAGGTGATACGCATCGATCGCTATGTCGATGGCCAATAAATCGCGTGTGAACTATGACAACACCTCTTTGATTTTAACATAGCTGTCAGTTATTTTCGATATTTGGCGCACTTTGGAACTCTGCTGGAGATACGTACTTTCGTGGAATAGTCTTATTAAATACTAGGCAAGCTTCGGAAATTCTCAGATAAATCGCCTCCTCAAATCCCTCCCCACTTGATAAATGGAAATGCTTTAGTAGAAGTTACGTGAGTCAACAAGTGTTGTATATGGATGTAAAATGCGTTGAAAATCTTGCGTCGGCGAGGCTCACGGATGTATTATGTTATGTCGCAGATCAGAGCCTTACCTCGACTTGGAAATGCGCAAAAGGGAGTCAAGTTGGCTAGATTAAATTGGAGAGTTTTTGGCCATTCGCCTTAACACATATACTTTTGAGTCACCACTCACAGCATTTAATTAAAGAGAAATGCTTTAGTAGTAGTTACGTGAGTCAAGATAAGCCTTATCTGAATTTGATGTAAAGTGCATGCGAAACTTTGCTGGACTCAGCGATGTTTTATGTCCATTGCGTACGGGCTAAACAGCCGGAGTGTCGCCGTCGACTTGGACTTGCGAGAGTGAAGTGATGACAATGGGTGGATGAAGTTGGTGATCTTTTGAAAAGCTAAGTTAACCCAATTACCACAATATATACACCTTTTTGAGTCACCACTAATAAAACAGGGCATTCCAACCGCGTTCTGTCAATCCATTTGCTTTGTGTGTTAGCTTTACGTGTTGAAATATTCGTGTCCTGTGCCCGCTGCCTCGCGCCCACCGCAGACGGAGTGCGCTGCTTGAATGTAAGTCGCCAGGCCCTTTTTGGAGGATAAAAACCATTTCAAAAGAGAAGCAATCGGAGTCGAGATGTTTGGGCCATCGGGAAAGAACACAAAGGGAGACAGGTGGCAGATGGCACGTCGGAAGGCCTTCGCTCTTCGAAGGTAGCATTTGACCAGGAGATATGCAATTTAGGAAAGATGCATCGCTTCTAAAAGATGTGACATTACAAAAAACAAGGAGATGTTTTGTCAACATTAGCGCGGAGTCATAATACAGATGTCTTTTTTCTCTCCTCTTTTCTCAGCATCATAATGGCAATTCCTATTTTTTCTTAGCTCTGGCCTCGGTCATCCGTCCCCTCAGTCTTGTGTATCGACATCAGTGGCTCTAAGTTGCCCTAGGCAATCGAGAGTTCTGCAAGTTTGAAAAAGTGGAAAAAGAGACAGGTAGCGGAGGACAGTGGTGAGGGTGACGAGTGGGGAGTCGCTGACAATTGACTCAGCAACCGTGGAGGGAGTATGAAAAAGGTGCTGTTATTTCGGGGAGGTGGCGAAGGAGAAGGCACACGTTCCAGACCTTCGCTGAGTAGTTATGATGTCCGTGTGGTGCAGATCACACATAAATGGTTTCGTCGCCGTTAAAGCAGCCTCGTAGTAAGGTAGTGATCCTGTTGCAAAATGTAGTAGTCGCTTGTAAGGCGTTTTTACATTTCCCTGGAGACCACCAAGACAGGGTTGAAGATAATCTACTGAGACTGTTTTGCTCAACCGCCAGTCGCATTCTACTTATTTCACCAGATAAAACGAGTTCCAGAGCTCTTGGATCCCACCCACAGCGGCCTCTCGTTTCGAGGCTTCGACTGCGCCACTGCCCTTTCTTGCTCATCGGCCTCTTTCCGCCAAGCGCCGTTGACGACTACCCGCGCGGGGTGGCGGGGGCGGGGGCGGGGAGGAGGGGCGGGGCGCGTTTGCCTAGCCAGGTGCGAGTGGGCGCGGGCGACTGGCGCTTGCGCCCTCTGTTTTCCTTTGCGAGTTGGGAATGCTTGCATTGCGTGAAGGACTGTAATTAATCTCTCTATTGCGGCCTAGCGGAACGATCCGAAACTACGCGGATGAAGGATGAAATATTCGTGAACGGAACCCATTACTAGTGCACATTAGCTGCATTGCTGGGCGCGCTCAAGCATTTGTTTCGCGTTCCTGGGCGGAGAATACGGGTCAGTTGGTCAGCAGCCGTATAAATTACTCCACTTTAACGCATCCGAGGATGAGATTCGGGATAAACCCTCACGCCTTTGAAGGGGAAACTGTGAAGGTCTACACCCTCAAGCCTTTGAAGGGGTTCTGTACTTTTAACAAGAGTCGTTTTTGTTGGAAAGCAAATAAACTGCGTAGTAACAAGAGAACGTGCGAACATAAGTAGTTATGAGCTCATTGGAGAGAACTAACCGAAGAATATATTTCAACACAGTTCTACATATTTTACCCTTAGGTAAGGAGAAAATTATGGTGTATGGGAGTTTCGAAGTTGTAAGACGCAATAAACTTGTAAAGGGAAGCCGAGTTCGTACAAGAATTAACATTGAAGGAGATATAACGAAATACGTACCTACCCCACTCTGATGCTTTTTTTCTGTTCTGCAATGTGCAGTAAAGTATAATGTTTTTCTCTACAGCAATACCTTTATATGCAAATTATAATACATCATTATGCCTAACATTTTTGACTTTTTTCTTGTTAGAATATACGTATGTCTCTCAAGCTTGTAAGTGTATGTTATCGTAAACAAAATACGTGTGCATGGTTGAATTATACTATTGGGGTAATTAAATTACGACATCTAAACCTAGTGTTTAAGGGCGCAACTAGAACACAAGCTAAATCCGACAAACTGGAACCAATGCAGGCCTAGACCAACATTCTCTCCATTAGACCATCACCGCTTGCGAAACTCTAACACGCATCCCTGGTTGCAAGACGCCAAACTACATCTGTTCATCGTGCATCAGTTCCATCCCGGATGTTAGCCAAGGTCAACGATTCCCGGCTGGCGGAGGCCCAAACGGACGAGTCGCCCCAAAACGACGACGAAAGAGGCACAAAGAGCGGCTTCGGCGCAGTGCGAGCGCGCGCTATGGCGCCGGCGCAGGACGATCGCTGCGCCGAAACGGCCACTCAAAGGCACCCAAAAAGAATCACTTACGAAATGAGTCTTGTAAGGTATCTCACAACGCGAGATTGTAATCCAACGTAAAATTGTGAGATTGCAATCCAATGTAAAATAGTATCCAACTTTAACTGCAGTTAATATCTGCCTACTCATCCTTGACAGACTGATGTTGATAATAGTTAAAAGGAGGCCTTAGGTTATGAGAACACTTATTACACTGTTTTCAGTTTCGAAATGTTTGACAGTAGACAGAAGTGGATAAAAAATTAATTATTAAATCTTCACCGATAATGAAATGCGTTCCAGAATGAAAGCTTGTAGAAGGCGCTTTTTTCTGTTCATATGTTTTTGTAGGTTGTCGCACAGGGAACATTTCATATAGCTGTGAATGACGCCGTAATATGATTAGATAACGTTTGAATGAGATAGAATGGTGATAGTTTTCTTCTTTATGCCTTTGGGTCTTAAAAGATGCGACAGATGCGAAAGTGGCAACAGATGCGAAGATTTTGTAAACAGCATCATAGCAGCTATACCTTCCGTAACAAGTCGCTAAATCACATCCGATATTCATTTGTCATTAAAACCCATTGTGTGTGTATTTTCTCTGCACGATCGACGATCACAAAGCAATCATATTTTCATATTTTCAGTAAAACTAGGAGTGGCACTTCATCCTAAAAACATTACAGTGATATAAATATTGTGAAGTGCGCATTTAATAAGATTCTCAGTCGACAGATGTTTTTTAAAAGAGTATTTGCGTGAAATGTTTACTCAAACCGAACTCATACCAGCCACAATTTTCTTTTAAATGTAATAGAATAATATAATTTTCATTTGCATTTATTTGCAGCTTCCAGAGTTCAGGTGAGGTACGAAAAAAAATTCTACGAAATATGTTCGTCTCAATAGTCAAATGACCTCCGGTTCGGTTGCATCGTCATTAAATCATCAAACAAATATACTAATGAATGATATGTAGCAGACAATCTGAAGTAAGTGAATTGCTACTGATTTGCTATTGATTTATTCTCCAGCACCAACTAGCCCCAAAGTATGTCTTTCGTACCACAGTTCACTCACATCCTCACTCACATTTTCAACATTTTCTGACGCCCATCAAATGAGTTCGCGACATTGCCCCCACTAGGAATCGAACCGGAAACGAACAGGACCTTTACGTTTGTAAACCTCTAAGTTAGTCATGAGCATTAAGAAAAAGAAATCGACATATCCATAAAAAATGGCAGTGATTCTTCGAATTAAACGATGAAAGTGAACGCTGTAACACTACTATACAGAGCGGTCGACCTACAAATTCGATCCCGGCAAAACGCCCCACCCTTCCGGGGTCGAATGCGTGATAACCCAATCATCAACACTTGATCGTGAACCGCTGCCTTCACAGTCGCAAGCTACTGATGCCCACACCTTACGCTTTATGTTGAACACGTTAAACATGATTACTTTTGGGTATCTACATTCTTCGAAATAAAAATGTACATTTTCTGCCTGTCGTGCCGGCCCACTGTGGGCCCGAACCAGAATACACTGCCCTGCAGCTTCAAGGGTACCGGGGCTTCTCGCGAACTCCAGTTCGTTGAAAGTGTATTTACTCACTGTGGCCGAGTTTGTGGCCCACAAATCTCTCACCTTGAATTTGTATCTTGAGGGTCAGTTTTCAATACTAAGAATTCAGATTAATTTTACTAGCCCTTTAAGAAAAAGAGTAGCTGTTGTGAATAAAAAAAGTCTTATGGAGTCTTTAGAACAAACAGGCAGCAAGCTAGTTAAGTTGTTTCAACATACACAAACATGTGTGCTCTCCTTCTGTTTCGAACTCAGCGTATTGGACGTTCTTCCGGATTGCAAAAAACCTCTGACCTACTAATGTCACGATATTTCGAGAGGCAAGATGAAATGGGATTAAAGGGTAGAAACGCATATACTTTTTTTGAAAAGATTGAGAACTATCGACGTTGTTTCTACATTTTTTCAGCGTATTAACTAATGTTAATGTCAGGTCACATTTTCTCTTTCATTGTTTTGTATTTAAAAATAAGTAATAAAGTTCAATAAAATGGTTTAAAATGTAAATTATATTAATTGACTACTTGTTTTGTTAATAATAAAAATAGTCAATTAGTATATGTGTTATAAATTAAAATTAGTTTTCCTATCGTTTTCCATAGTACTTTATCTTCTTTTAAAACAGGACTTTTTCGACATTCTGCTCGGCGCTGACCACAGAGGCCATGCGGATAGCAGAGTATAATTAACTTGAGTGGACTAAATGATGATAGCGTGCACATCAAAGTTGCATGCACGACTGAATGTCATGTACGCTACGCGATGTGAAATTTTAGTGCACATTTTTATACTCCCTAAAAGCGAATATTTGAGTAAAGAGATTTCAGATATCAAGCATGCGTCGTAGAACGCTATACTTGAAAGTGCAGTGCTCCGGATCGATACGAAAGTGTTGCTAAATTATTCCTTGTGTGAGAACGCGGAGGGCGCGGCCGGTTGGAGCGGCGAGGCAGCGCGGATAGCTCCATTGTGCTTTCGAAATAGATCCGCCGCCGTTGAAGAACGCGGACAGTTTGGCCGCGTCATTCACTCGCGTTGTCCAATAGGCTGTCGTAGAATTCAGGTTATGCGTAAAAAGAAAATAAATGTGAATAGACAAAGCAAAAGGTTATTTTTAAAATTGCAATGTCAATGTTAGAGTTAAGCGTACACGTTGGTTTAGGACGTACTGTTTGCAAAATACCATTTCTACTCTTTTCTGGAACGTCGCGTTCATTGTCTCTGTTTATACACTTTCCATATATCTTTTCTTCTGTTTCTGATCTCGCTTCCTTTACTTCTCGTAATTCTTGGTAGCATGATATTTTTATTTTCGCTGTATATTTGGCCTCTCCCCCCCTCTCTCTCTTTCTCACTCTCTCACACACATACTCTCTCTCTCTCTCTCTCTCTCTCTCTCTCTCTCTCTCTCTCTCTCCTTCCTGTTTACTTTTTTTGTATTTTTGGACTGGGTTAACATTCCCTTTGAAATAGCTGCTTTCCTGCCCACTGCCTTTCTATTTTACTTCATCTCGCACACGCGAACGCGGGGAACATGCCACCCACCAATTTCGTGTTTCTTGGCGACCGTCGCGAGTGAAACACGCACGACGTGACGTCACTCCGCGAGGCGAACACGGGAGGCGAACGCGGCCCCACGCCCACTGACCGAAGCCCGGCGTGAGGCGCCTTCCCTTCGGACGAGCGCACCGCGCGAAACGACCACGTTGTTGTCAGAAACACCAACATGCGATTTGCCAAAGCGAACATTCAAAGACAACAACGGCGTCTCTCCTCGGCAGTGACGTGTATTTGTGTGTGAATGTGTTAGCATGACAGCAAGTCAAAGGACCTTCTGATAGCGAGACAGCCACTTTGCTTTATCGCCCATACATGAACTGTTCTACTTTTCCGTTCCGTTTGACACTTTCTACGTCTATGTACTGAAATAAGAAGACAATAAGCAGCGAATGTGACAACAGGTTTTTTTATTCCACTCTACTTTACCGTCATTTCAACAAAATATAAATGGAACAATAACTGACCTACAATCTATACTTAAGTCGATTTTGTAGTAATCTTACAGATAGTTCCATTCTAAAGTATTTATGTCGAAGAAACCTAATAAAATTGTAGTTTTCGATTTCAACATGCGAAGTTTTGAAAATAAATCCAGGGCACCCATCCCATACACTCCAGATATGTGTTTTAGAACTCACAGGCATTATAGTAAAAATTACGGCCATAAATATAAATCATTTTTCGAAGTAGTTTCTGTCATACGAGCGTTCATTTATCTTGGCAAAGGTTTCAATCGTTCTAAATGTGACATTTTGGGGGAATTGGTTATACAAATACCGCGCGTGAGTAAACGCGTTTTACTGGTTTCTCGAGAAATGGAGGCTAATCTTTCGACAATGCAAATAAGACATTCATAAATATCGTCTCCAAGCATAATGTCGAGATACTAGAGTGCAATCGCGAGATAAGAGGGTGGGAGAGAACGTGTCTTCCGGTTTAGCGAGTGGGCCAAAAAGTCTCCTTTTTCAGCGCCCGCTAACGCTTGAAATGATTGTCAAAAAAATAAAATAAAATAAAATAAAAATAAAGCTGAAAAACGCATTTAATACAGAATTCTCTTTTCTTTAATTTTGTACCTGATGGTAACTCTATAAAATGCACCGTTTTCGAAATATAAGTAAAAATCTGAAAAAAATGTGCAATTTTTTATTATTATTTGGGGGGGGGTATAATTTTCTTTTTGAAGCTTTAATTTTTCGAGGTGGCAAACTTCAAATTTGAATTCAGCATGCTCACTCCCCCAAAAATGGAACTAGCGAGAAGAAAGCAGAAGAAAGAAGTGAAACAAATTTCAAGAATTTTTTCGTGGGTCGGTTATCTTTTGACTGAAACTGTACTATGTGTCAATGACTGTGAAGACGAACAAGAGATTGAAAATAATAGTTAAACCGGTAACGGAAATGACAGTGCGAAAATAATTGAAAGATAAAGATGATACTGCCAAGGTTGTAAGATGCTAATGTTTGTATTGAGGTGAAAATGCAGGTTGCCAGTCAGGACTTGTATTGATATAGACTGTGAGGTACATAGGGATCTACTGGAAGGTGACGCAGGAGCCTCTTTAAAGAGGGTTAAGGCGGAAGGTTCACAAATGATCCGATCTGCGGAAGTGGAAATTGGCATTCCGGTGAGAGTGCAAAACAAGAACAGCAGAGCTTGTGGTATTCGGGTACGTCTGACAGGGTACCGCCTTATCAAGCGACGCAGCACATTGGGCAACAGGACAGAGCCGACCGTAGGCAGCGTCGACGCAGCACCGGCAACCGCCCCGCCCCCGCGTGCTTTCTCCGTTTCGTCCCCGCGCGCGTT
>BOPP01000005.1:14808880-14825701 GCA_017312745.1 Gryllus bimaculatus | reverse complement strand
GAGAGAGATGCGCGCCGCGCGCGCCGCGCCGGCGCCGCCCCTGCTGCCACTAGGCGCAGAACGCTCGCACGCCCCGCCCCTGGTCACGCTCGTAAATCCGTAATTTAATTAACAACATAACTGGCGCGCGGTTCACTCGCATGCCTCAGCGCGCGTGCCGCCCCCCGCCGCCGTCTCCCGCTCTCGCCGTGCCGCGCCGCTCAAAGGACCGGGGCTGAGGTGCACGGAGGCGGTTAATAACCCTTTACCGCGACACGGATCGTCGGCAAGTTGAGCGAGGTATTTTGTAAACACGACCTACCGGGTCGTGGCGGTGCAACACTACTGGCTGCCCGTGAAGGAAAGCGCCGAAGCGAGAGGGGGGGGGGTCGTTGGCCTGGGCTTCCCGTTGTAAATGCTCCCAGCTCAAATAAACGGAACTTTTCGGGTTCTTTCTTACATACCAGTATGCACTTAGATTATTTACTGTTAATTATAGAGAATGTTATGGGAAATACTGCTAAAAATCAATATCTGTATTTGACCGATTACACACCCTAGGATCTACATGTGCCGAAAAGTAACAATTTTTTACGTGAGTTCTGTACGTTGTCTAAAAAACACAGGTTGTAAACCATCAACACCATTCCCGAAAATCGATATGCCGACTGATAATGACCAAACTCGAGGCTCCGCGAAATTGAAATGAATCTTTTAATTTTTGTAAGGGTATTTGAGAACATCTCTGAGGTTTCAAAAATTCTCAAAATTGCAACAAATGGATTTTTATTCGCATAGCTTCCGCAGTAAATGACCAAAGGGCACTTATCACAAAATAATGCTCAAGCTGGGGGCGCTCGCAAGTGACTGTGCCTCAGTGGGGCTTCAGCCCCAGCCCTAATATATTTTAAAAAAAAATATAGTTTTTATAATTTTATGTAAACAAAAATAAGCATTATAGGCAATTGTTTACGTTATAATATTTAACTAATAAGTCAAACAAATAAAAATACAGTTTAGAAACAGCCACAAATTAAAAAATTCTTTGAAAAAGAAAACATCATGTCAGCTGGACACTATACTTGTGGTCCATCTGCCCTCTGGTCCTGCACCTCCTAGAAACAATCCCTGGCGCGTCTCTTGGTACTGTCCTTGCACTCGCCCGATTTTCTCAAACTACTCACAGATTTCTAACACTCACATAACTATCACAAATTCTAACTGGTAACTTCTTGTGAGCCTTCTACTATCTCATACGATTCCAAAACAAGAGATTTATTTTACTATTTCAATTCATTTCATGTACTATATGATTTCAGACCATAATAGATTTTTACGTAATGAGTTAATAAATGTGAAGTTTCCAAAATACACGTGAGTCAGACTCCAAAATACCTTAAACATTTTTCTTTAACCTTTTTATATGCTTCGAGCATAATGTTCTTAAGTCACATGAACTTAAGCGCCAATTTGATTGAAACATCTAAATTTTGAACCTAAAATTATAAGTAATTTATAAATTACACTAAAAGAGACATAAAGACAAAGAGACAAATGAGTAATGGTGTTTTACATCTTGCGAAATAATTTTCAGGTCTTTAATTCATTTTCATGAGCACGAGCATAAAATGTTCTCTAAAGCTGTTTCTCAAAATTTTAACAGTAAGTAATTCTCCTACGTTAATAATAAGCCCTTTTCAATGCAGTCCTCGGTAGCAGAGGTCGTTTAGTTGGGGTCTCCATGCCATGAGGATTGCACTTGCACAAATACGCACGGCGGGAATACATTTAAACACATTTTATAAGGATAGAGCAAAGTACAATGAGTTCATTGTCACGATGCCCCACTTTCAATTAAAACTTTTGATTCAAAAATTAAAGATTCTTTTTAAAACACCGTCGCTTCTTTCTGTAAAGAGAGATTTTCAAAAGATTGACTAAAGGATTTATATACATCTAAAATGAGAAGACTGTGCTATTAATAACGGCCTCAAGTATTATTTCAGTATTGGCTCGATGACTTACCGAACTGTCTACAGGTATTGCTACACGCACATTTGTAGTTATTCTTTATCCACCTTTCTTATATATTACTTTAATAAAAGAAAAAGTTAAAACACACTTAAGAATCAAAACCTATAATTGTTAGCTTTGTGAACATAATAATTGTTAAAAAATTTTCATACATCGTGATGGAAATTTAAAGTAAATAATATTGGTCTCATCTTCTAGTCTGTAAAAGAACCGTCCTTTCGAACTTCAATCCTCCAACCCGCTGTAACTCGCGCCGGTGACAAATGATACAATGCACACAGTTCACAGTAACACATGACAAATGGTACAAGCGTCAAAAGCCAAGCTTCAAAGAGCTCTGCGAGACATATCAACCATAGCTGCCGGGACTCGAGTGCGGCCCATGTTGTGACCGCGCCCGCCCACTAAAGGGGATGGCGGGGCAGCTGCCGAGCGACAGACGACGCGTCCGCCGGGACACCGGCGAAACGGCGGTGAGCAAAAATGACACATCGCGCACGCCCGTGCCCCGCAGGAAGGACGCGGTTGAAAATATGCCTGTTTGCGTTCGCGCTCGCCCGCGCCCGCCCCCCTCACCATCCACCCGCTCTCCAGCAGCGCACCGTCCGCCTCCGCCGCCGCCCGCCGCCCGCCCGCCGGCCCGACCGACGACCGACGACCGACGCGACCGACCGACGACCGACCGACCGACCGACCGACCGATCCGACCGACCGACCGACCGCCGAACCGACCGACCGTCCTCTGGTTCGGTCGCCGCCAATTCCTCTCCTCTGCCCACGCCTCGCCATTCGTCCCTAATGTGTTCCCGTCGCCTTTCCTCCCCTGAGCACGATAACCCCGCCTCGCTTTCCTCGCTGCGCCCATCTTCCCACGCACGCCCCCTTTTGTCTGGCACTTCTCGCTCTCCTGCTCCTCCGCAGCTTCTCACTGCCGCACCTCCTCAGTCACACCTTCCTCTTGTCTACCTCCGCTGACTCGACACTTGCTGACCAAGTCTTTATCAGGGCTCTCGCTGCCCAAACTCCATGCTTGACAAGTTGCCCCGCTGCCATGCAGACGCCGGCCTCCATGTTGTACTCCTCCACGCTTCACTATCCCGCATGCTGTCCCGCCCTCCACACTGCCCCCCTCCTGGCTCCCCGACCTCCATGCATCCCAGCATTCCAAAAATGCCGCGCCCCACCTGCCCCACTTCCATGATTTGCTGCCTCCACGCTGCATTTCGCCTCCCTTAATACCCCACCTCCTCACTGTCCACCCTTCCTAACTATTTTTTATTCCGCAGTCACCCACCGTCACACTTTCCTCTGTTTATTTTGTCCCTTCTCCTCAGAGACCCACCTTGCAGCTTCCCCCGCTGTCCCCTCCTCCCTTTCAGCTCCCCGTCCCCGCCCCCGTCACCCTTGATACCCATCCCTGCTATCATGGCCTCAGTGTACCCCAATCTTCCGCATCTCTGCTGTCTCACGTTCCCGCCTAACCATCTCGCTGTACCGCCCATCACACCGATGTAATCTCCATGACACCCGCCTTCCAATTGTCGCGCGATGCCAAAACTCCACTCCTCCGCGCCACTCACGTACATTTGTTGTAATAGCCTAACATAACGATCCGCATTTTCGTTTGCACAACTTCACTGCCACTCTCCCACGCCTCACCGAGCGCCGTCGGTACCCGCCTTCGCTTGTGGCGCTTCCGTTAGCGGATGTTTCGCGGTTCTGGGCGGAGGCGTTCCGGTTCGGGAGCGCTCCGCGGGCCCCGCGCGCGCTAGCCCGCGCCGCAGCTGACCCGCCTCGGGGAACGCCCGGGCGGAGATTCGTATCTTCGACAAGGGGCGACTCCTCAACGGGATACGTAATGCCAGTCATGCGCGCGCGGAAGGCTGCCCCGAGGCTTGTCTCTACTGGTGACACGTGCAGCGGATGGAAGACAACGGGAGTAATTGCAGCGAGAGACGGGAAAGGATTACGTAATAGGTTTAGATCAGAGCAATTTTTCAAGAGCGTTACGAGCGTATGAAACCGAGGCCAACACCGGCGAGAGGCAAGTTAAACGTTATCTTGCAGCACGGTTTCGTACTCATATATAATGTTGTAAGTTGTATCTTTTAATTTGGTGAAGACACAATAAAAAAAGTTAATTGAATGTTGTAGAGAATAATCTTGAATAAAATTGTTGTCACAAAGTGTTTCTGATATTCCGATTCTTTTCCAACATTAACTATTTTTCTACGTGGTAAATTTTGTGTACAGAAGTGAATTTGCAAACGGTTTGTGATAGAATTACTTCAGCGTCACCAATTTTTAATAATGAAAAAATAAAATTTATTTACCATGGACATCCGTCTATTCTTTTCTTCTCAAAATTTGTTTCCTATTTTTTTCTTTTTGCTTCATCCCAGAAGACTTTTTTTGAACTACAATATACTCAGTAGGGTCAGTAGAGCAAGGGGCCTATCCACATTTGACCTAGTTCTGAAAAATATTGAGGGTTTTACTAAAGCGTTCAATAACATAACTCAGTATACATTTAATACATTGCATTTACATTAAGTCCATCAATGGACATTATAATCAGAATGTTACACTTAAAAAGAATAATATTAGAAGCTATATTTAATGTTAATCAACTCAATGTCCTAAAACAATGTCGGATATCCAGCTCTTCAATTCACAAAATTCATTCCTGATCAATACAGTAATTTGAAATTTTTTAGGAATAATTTATTACGTTGAGCAATCAAACGATGATGTGATATCATAAAAATACGTGCCAATCTTTTCATTTTTTATGTCGTTTCTTTTAATTAGTTACAGCGGTTCCTGGTAACTTCTTTTCATTTGCTTATTCAATTCCATTCTTATCGAAATTGCCGATGAATGAATGAAATGAATGGCCAAGAAATTTAATAGTGAATTCCGGGAAGGGTAATAGTTTAACTCAATATTTGAGGAAAAATTCTTACCGTGCTTTCAACAATTTCCGCATTCCTCTTCCCGGATATACAACTCGCCCTCGAAATGAAAAGGAAGGGGATGCCGAACATGTAGGCCCGAAGCAGCGCCCGCAGGAGGCGCTTATTTACTAAAGCGAGCGCGAGGAACCGCAATGTGGCCTCGGAGCACGCCGAGTTGCGACCGCCGTTACCTTGGGCAAAAGGAAGCTTCCGAAAACCAGCCGACGGCAAGAAACGGAACAAGGCTACAGAAGGCATGCTCAGGCGCTTTAATCCACTCGAACCTCACAAGTTTGGAAACGAAGTAAAAAGTTGTTTTATGAATCTGTGGCAACGAACATTAACTCGAAAAATGCGATTAGTTTTTTTCTACCAAGACCGAAAAGCAAGAAGAAATTAACGTCAGTTGACAGCGTGAAGTTATGTTGATTTTATTATCGGTCAAGGGAGTCTGTACTGTGTAAGTGCCATGAGGGAGGGAAAGCACGGTACCTTACTAATTGATGGGGATTGGGGAATAATGCCTTCGGATGATTGCTTATATACTTTGATGCCAACAACACTTTGATAAACATACTAGATACGTCTTCTTTAAAAGAAAGAAATGTAGTCGTGCCCACACTTTTCGTAACAGTTATTTATATTAAAATAATGCAATTTTCAGACCATGACTAATGGATCTCACCAACTCTTGAAAACACACGTAGCCATGAGGGTGCAAACTTGTAATTTACTTTAGCAGTCAGATGCACTTGCACTTCTAGCACATGCTACAATAACGAAAAAAATATGATTAACATAACAATCGTAACAGTCTTCTAATTCATTATAGAGGCAAGCAAGAATAATTTCACACAAAGCTTTTATTCGATAACTTCAAAGAGAGCTTTCAACCAGGAGTACGAAATCTGTAAAACGGATATGAGTTGTGAATCCAATAAAAATGAGTAACAAACCTATTCGGCTTGTATAATTTAACTGGAATAGTAGAAATATTTTGTACAAAAGTAATTCTTTTAAAAGCTAAAATACATCAATACGAATCAACCAATCCAAACATAAGTAGTACCTGGAAACATTGTTCAAAGAATCACATGTCCCGAAACACGGCGTGGACATCCTCATAGGGCGGCCTGATGTGAACTCAGACGGCGGATTACTATTGCAGACGAACCTATGAGACGTATTTTTTTAACTACAACAGCATATGTTTTGTGGTTTATTCTGTACGGATTACATAATATTGTATAATAATATTCAAATTGTATCCAAGAAACTCTGTTGCTACCTCGTGAAATACTCTTTTTCTGCGAAAGAAGAGTGGGAGGAATTCGAATTTGCAATTCTCCGACGATTTGTAACTCTCGGACGTTACGCAGTTCGATGATAATCTTGACCGGCCCTACAACTATGCATTAGAGAAAGTCGTGTATTACATACTTCTAGTACAAGTATGGTACTACGTAGAAAAGAACTATCCACTTATTTCGTGTCAGAAGACTCACAAAGTGACCTTTCTACCGAAAAATTGCCCCACAAAAATGAACATTCTTTCTTTCTCTGGCAGCATTACAATTCTACTTGCAAGAATTATACGAGAAAGTAAAACTAACAAATGGCACTTTGCTCAGTAATGGTAACATGTCACAATGGATATTTTTCTGGGATAATTCAGTGCATGTTTAAGAGAAATTCATAAAAAATTCTTGATGTTTTGAGATTCATGAAGTTCCAAGAAAAAGAAGAATTGCTCGTTGGTCAACATCTAGTCCTAATATCTCGGTTAGTTTACGTGATTTCGCAATGCAATATCGACGACCAAGTGTACGCGTATTGAAAGTTCGTGTAGTGTTTGCCCTCTCGTGAAGTGTGCGATTATCTGGCATATCCACTTTAGAAGCACTCAGGAGGCGTTCGGAACAGCTAAAGAGTTATCAGTTCTCAGCGCATAACCTGTTTTTGAAAGCAGCTTCTTCTGCGCTAGCACGGCGGTGTTCGACCTAAGGGTTTTAGGTAATTCCCGCAACATAGCTGACTAAAAATTACCACAAAATGATGAGTTGCATTTTATCATAAAATGTGATAGTTAGTTTCGAAGGTGACTGATGATGAAATTGAATACTACGGGAGAAAAAGAGTATGAATCGTGAACCTTGACGTATGGAAAGGGTATTGAACATCGCGACCTGAACTGAGGAGATGTCTTTTGAGAGAGACACCTGGAAGGGAAATCCCCCGCCAACCGCTGACTCAGCGCGCACATTCTTCTACCGTATTCCAGCGAGGGAGGAACACCGCCATCTTTTTCAGGAATTTGTCAATGCGCTAACACATATGGGCCTATTGACGCCAAGTAGTTTAACTCTCCAGCAATCAATGGCTCTCACCAACCCCCTCATTCCCGCTGTGTCCTCGAGTGCACAACCTGTTCGAGCCTTGGCTGGCGAGGCATCCACGGTCAGGAGACACCTAGGCGCACGCCCCGCCCGCCTCCCCGCCCCCGGCGCCGCTCCGGCGAGAGCGTCTAAATCGGTACGTCGCGGCGCGAGGGGTCAGTGACCTGCAGAGCTGCGCTGCGCGGGGGCGCCTGCCTGCGAACGGCGCGGCGTCGTAATGGAAAACGCGCAGGTGTCTCTCTCAGAAAGGCATCTCCTCAGTCAGGTCACGATTCATACCCTTGGTCTCAGATCTAAGCTCCCGACATCTATTGCAGTGTAATGAAGAGTATGTATGCAGTGTGCAGTGTAATAGATGTATGAAAGTGTGTTTGAGTGGATGTAAGTAAGGAGAGTGGTGAGGGCAAGGAAGAGGAAAGAATGATTGCACGCTGTCCGTGGACCGTTAGTTAAGGAACTGCTCCGGCGTGAGTCTGGTATTAAGTGAAGAAACAGGCAGCCGGCCGAAAGAATTTTTCTGCATACAGTGAATGAATACGATCCAGTTATGTAATGTCGATAATGCGTCTTCAAAACTCGAACCCTAGAACCGTCGATGCTGCAGAGACAACCGTGTTGACCCGGAGCTACGCTTCTTCTTCTTCTTCTTCTTCTTCTTCTTCTTCTTATTATTATTATTATTATTATTATTATTATTATTATTATTATCACCATTAGGGTTGTCATTCGGTTAACTCTATCATTTTTATAAACAGTATTTTTAACAACATTTTTTAACGGTAACTAAGCACAGTTTTCATATCTTATGGGTCGCATAGCAACAAGCAGATATTTGCTTCTAGCGCCCAAAGGAAAGAATGCCAAATGGTCCATGTACCTGCAGAGGATAATCCTACGAGGCTTTATTGAAAATATTTTCTAATATTTGCAATCTAATTTTTAATTGTAATGTCACCATGCATCTCCCAACTAATTCTTATTTACTACTATGTGCCATTTATAACATTTGTAATGTATTTGGTTGATGATCATTTGGTTTTCTTCTATTTTGTAAAAATATTTCTTATATCAATTTTAATTACTTTTTAAATTATAAATCACTAGTCAATGAAATTCGACTGTGTGTTATACATTTGTTATAATGAAATTAATTATTATCTCCGTATTGTACACATTAATGTTACAACGAACAAATAAGTAAATAATAACTCATTGAAAAAAGATGTGGCATGCAGTTCACTGTATTATAGGAATAATATTAGGAACGAGTAAAATGATTGCCTAAATTTTCTGTCCTTGTCAAAGCATATATCGTGTTTGAATGACTTCCCTGTACCAGACTATTAGACGTGGATGTCTTCTCCGTAGATAATATTCAATTAGAATTTTTCATCTGTTATCAATCATTTAATATTATCAAACACAAGGTACCCAGAGTGATGAAAATAAACGATATGTATTTCTTTTGAATGTATTCTCTGCTCTTTTTTCTCCCGTAGTATTCAATTCATCATCAGTCACCTTCGAAACTACTATCACATTTTATGATAAAATGCACTCATCATTTTGTGGTAATTTTAGTCAGCTATGTTGGGGAATTACCTAAAACCCTAGTCGAACACGCCGTGCTAGCGCAGAGAAGTGCTTCAAAAACAGGTTATGCCGCTGAGAGACTGATTAACTCTTAGCTGTTCCGAACGCCTCCTGAGTGCTTCGTAAGTGGATATGCCAGATAATCGCACACTTCACGAGAGGCAAACACTACACGAACTTCATACGCGTACACTTGGTCGTCGATATTGCATTGCGAATCACGTAAACTAACCGAGATATTATTTGACTAGATGTTGACCAACGAGCAATCTTCTTTTTCTTGGAACTTCATGAATCTCAAAACATCAATGAAATTTTATGAATTTCTCTTAAACATGACTGTATTATCCCAGAAAATATCATGTGACATGTTACATTACTGAGTCAAAGTGCATTGTAGTTTTACTTTCTCGTATAATTCTTACAAGATAGAATTGTAATGCTGCAGAGAAGAAAGAATGTTCATTTTGTGGGGCAATTTTTCGGTAGGAAAGTTCACTTTGTGAGTCTCTGACACCGAAAAAGTGGATAGTTCTTTCTACTAGTACATGACTTGTACTAGAAGTATGTAATACACGACTTTCTCTAATGCATAGTGTAGCCGGTCAGATTATCATCGAATCTGCGTACGTCCGAGAGTTACAAATCGCCGAGAATTGCAAATTCGAATCTCCCACTCTTCTTTCGCAGAAAAGAGTATTTCACGAGGTAGCACAAGAGTTTCTTGGATACAATTTGTAATATTATAATACGAATATTATGTATCCGTTACAGAATAAACCACAAACTATATGCTGTTGTAGTTAAAAAAATACGTCTCAGTAGTGTTCGTGCAATAGTATCCGCCGTCTGAGTTCACATCAGGCCGCCCTATGAGGATGTCCACGCCGTGTTTCGGGAAGTGATTCTTTAGAGACAATGTTTCCAGGTACTACTTATGTTTGGATTGTTGAATTCGTATTGATGTATTAGCTTTAAAAGAATTACTTTTGTACAAATATTTCTACTATTCCAGTTAAATTATACAAGCCGATAGGTTTGTTACTTCATTTTTATGGATTCACAAACTCATATGCCGTTTTACAGATTCGTAATCCTTGTTGAAAGCTCTCTTTGAAGTTATCGAATAAAGCTTGTGTGAAATTATTCTTGCTTGCCTCTATAATGCAATTAGAAGACTGTTACGATTGTATGTTAATCATATTTTTTCGTTTTGTAGATGTGTAGGAAGTGCAAGTGCTTCTGACTGCTAAAGTAATTACAAGTTTGCACCTCATGCGCTACGTGTGTTTTCAAGAGTGGTGAGATCCATTAGTATGGTCTGAAATTGCATTATTTTAATATTAAATAACTGTTACGAAAAAGTGTGGGCACGACTACATTTCTTTCTTTTAAGAAGACGTATCTAGTATGTATCAAAGTGTGTTTGCATCAAAGTATATAAGCAATTCATCCGAGGCATTATCCCCAATCCCCATCAATTGTAAGGTACCGTGCTTTCCCTCCTCATGGCACTTACACAGTTACAGACTCCCTGAGCCGATAATAAATCACATAACTTCACGCTGTTCAACTGACGTTAATTCTTCTTGCTTTTTCTTCTTGGTAGAAAAAAACTAATCGCATTTTTCGAGTTTAATGTTCGTTGCTCACAGATCATAAACAACTTTTTACTTCGTCCAACTGTGAGGTTCGAGTGGATTAAAGCGCTGAGCTGCCTCTGTAGCTGTTCCGTTCTGTTGCGTCGGCGGTTTTCGGAAGCTCCTTTGCCCAAAGTAACGGCGGTCGCACTCGGGTGCTCCGAGCCAATTGGGTTCCTCGCGCTCGCTTTGTAAATAGCGCCTCCTGCGCGCTGCTTCGGGGCCTACATTCGGCATCCCCTTCCTTTTCATTTCGAGGGCGAGTGTATATCCGGGAAGAGGAATGCGGAAATTGTGTGAAGCACGGTAAGAATTTTCCTCAAATATTGAGTTAAATTACCCTTCCTCGAATTGCACTATTAAATTTTCTTGGCCATTCATTTCATCATTCTCGGAAATATTCGATAAGAATTGAATTGAATAAGCAAATGAAAAGAAGTTACCAGGACCGCTGTAACTAATAAAAGAAACGAACATAAAAATGAAAAGATTGGCACGTATTCTTATGATATCACATCATCGTGTTGTATTGTTCAACGTTAATAATTATTCCTTAAAAATTCAAATTACTTGTATGATCAGGAATGAATTTTGTGAATTGAAGAGCTGGACTATCCGACATTGTTTAGGACATTGAGTTATTAACATTAAATATAGCTTCTAATATTATTCTTTTTAAGTGTAACATCTTATTTAATGTCATTATGGACTTATATGTAAATGCAATGTATTAAATGTATACTGAGTTATGTTATGAACGCTTTAGTAAAACCCTCAATATTTCAGAACTAGGTCAATGTGGGATAGCCCCTTGCTCTACTGAGCTACTGAGTATATTGTAGTCAAAAAAGTCTTTGGGATGAAGCAAAAGAAAAAAAATAGGAACAAATTTTGAGAGAAAAGAATAGACGGATGTCCATGGTAAATAAATTTTATTTTTCATTATTAAAAATTGTTGATCGGCTGAAGTAATTCTATCACAAACCGTTTGCAAATCACTTCTGTACACAAATTTTCACACGGTAGAAATAGTTAATGGTGGAAAAGAATGGAATATCAGAAACACTTTGTGACAACAATTTATCAAGATTATTCTCTACAACATTCAATTACTTTTTTTATTTTGTTCTTCATCCAAATTAAAAGATACAACTTACAACATTATATATGAGTACGAAACCGTGGTCAAGATAACGTTTAACTGCCTCTCGCGTGTGCCTCGGTTTCATACGCTCGTAACGCTCTTGAAAATTGCTCTGATCTAAACCTATTACGTAATCCTTTCCCGTCTCTCGCTGCAATACTTCCCGTGTCTTCATCCGCTGCACGTGTCACCAGTAGAGACAGCCTTCGGGGCAGCCTTCGCGCGCGATGACTGGCATTACGTACTCCCGTTGAGGATCGCCCCGTCGAGATACGATCTCGCGCCCGGGCGTCCCCGAGGCGTCAGCTGCGGCGCGGCGCTGCGCGGCGCGGGCCCGCGGAGCGCTCCCGAACCGGAACGCCTCCGCCCAGAACCGGAACATCCGTAACGGAAGCGGCCACAAAGCCGAAGGCGGGGTACCGACGGCGCTCGTGTGAGGGCGGTGGGAGAGGTGGCAGTGAGTTTTGCAACGTAATGGCGGAGGTCGTTATGTAGGCATACAACAAATGATACGTGAGTGGCGCGGAGGAGTGGAGTTTTGGATCAGCGCGACAATTGAAGGCGGAGTGTCATGGAGATTACTCGGTGTGTGGGCGGTACAGCGAGATGGGTTAGGGGGAACGTGAGACAGCAGAGAGTGGGAAGATGGGGTACACTGAGGCATGATAGCAGGGATGGGTATCAAGGGGTGACGGGGGCGGGGAGCGGGGAGCTGGAAAGGGGAGGAGGGACAGCGGGGAAGCTGCAAGGTGGGTCTCTGAGGAGAGGGACAAATAAACAAGAGGAAAGTGTGACGGTGGGTGACTGGATAGTAGGAAGGTGGACAGTGGGCAGGTTGGGTATTAAGGGAGGCGAAACAGCGTGGAGGCAGCAAATCATGGAAGTGGGGCAGCGTGGGGGCGCGGCATTTTGGATGTGGGATAGCATGGAGGCGGGGCAGCCAGGAGGTGGGGCAGTGTGGAGGCGGGACAGCATGCGGATAGTGAAGCGTGGAGGTAGTACAACATGGAGGCGGGTCTGCATGGCAGCGGGGCAACTTGTCAGCATGGAGTTTGGTCAGCGAGGAGGCAGACCTGCATAAAGACTGGTCAGCAAGGTGTCGAGTCAGCGGGGAGGTAGACAAGAGGAAGGTGTGACTGAGGGAGGTGCGGCAGTGGAGAAGCGGGAGGAAGCAGGAGAGCGAGAAGGCCAGACAAAAGGGGGCGGTGCAGTGGGAAGATGGCGCAGCGAGGAAGCGAGGCGGGGTATCGTGCAGGGGAGGAGGCGACCGGGAACACATAGGGACGAATGGGCGAGGCGTGGGCAGAGGAGAGGGAATTGCGGGCGACCGAACCAGAGGACGGTCGGTCGGTTCGGCGGTCGGTCGGTCGGTCGGATCGGTCGGTCGGTCGGTCGGTCGGTCGTCGGTCGGTCGCGTCGGTCGTCGGTCGTCGGTCGGGCCGGCGGGCGGGCGGCGGGCGGCGGCGGAGGCGGACGGTGCGCTGCTGGAGAGCGGGTGGATGGTGAGGGGGGCGGGCGGTTGAGCGCGAACGCAAACAAGGCATATTTTAACCGCGTCCTTCCTGCGGCACGGGCGGTGCGCGTGTGTCATTTTGCTCACCGCCGTCGCCGGATGTCCCGGCGGACGCGCGTCTGTCGCTCCGGCAGCTGCCCCGCCATCCCCTTAGTGGGCGGGCGGCGGTCACAACATGGGGCCGCACTCGAGTCCCGGCAGCTATGGTTGTATGTCTCGCATGAGCTCTTTGAAGCTGGGCTTTTGACGCATTGTACCATTTGTCATTGTGTGAACTGTGTGCATTGTATCATTTGTCACCGGCGCGAGTACAGGCGGGTTGGAGATGAAGTCGAAAGAGGTCTTTACAGACTAGAAAGATGAGACAATATTATTTTACTTTAAATTTCCATCACGATGTATGAAATTTTTTAACAATTATTATTTCACAAGCTAACAATTATAGGTTTTGATCTTAAGTGTGTTTAACTTTTTCTTTTATTAAAGTAATATATTAAGAAAAGTGATAAAGAATAATCTACAAATGTGGTTAGCAATACTGTAGAAGTTCGGTAAGTCAATCGACGCAATACTGAAATAATACTTGAGGCGTTATAATAGCACAGTCTTTCTCATTTTAGATGTATATAAATCCTTTAGTCATCTTTTGAAAATCTCTCTTTACAAAAAAGAAGCGACGGTGTTTTAAAAAGAATCTTTAATTTTTGAAAATTCAAAAGTTTTAATGAAAGTGGGGCATCTGACAATGAACTCATTGTACTTTGCTCTATCCTTATAAAATGTGTTTTAAAATGTATCCCGCCCGTGGTATTCTGTGCAAGTGCATCCTCATGGCATGGAGACCCCAACTAAACGACCTCTGCTACCGAGACTGCATGAAAAGGGCGTTATTATTAACGTAGAGAATACTTACTGTTAAAATTTTGAGAAACAGCTTTAGAGAACATTTTATGTGTGCTCATGAAAATGAATAAAAGACCTGAAACATTATTTCGCAAGATGTTAAACACATTACTCTTTTCTCTTTGTCTTTATGTCTCTTTTAGTGTAATTTATAAAAATTACTTATAATTTTATTCAAAATTTAGATGTTTCAATCAAATTGGCGCTTAAGTCATGTGACTTAAGAACATTATGCTCTAAGCATATAAAAAGTTTAAAGAAAAAATGTAAGGTATTTTGAGTCTGACTCACGTGTATTTGGAAACTTCACATTATTTAACTCATTACGTAAAATCTATTAATGGTCTGAAATCTATAGTACATGAAATGATTGAATAGTAAAATAAATCTCTTGTTTTGGAATCGTATGAGTAGTAGAGGCTCACAAGAAGTTACCATTAGAATTTTGTGAGTAGTTATGTGAGTGTTAGAAATCTGTGAGTAGTTGAGAAAATCGGGCGAGTGCAAGGACAGTACAGAGACGCGCCAGGGATTGTTTTCTAGGAGGTGCAGGACAGAGGGCAGATGACACAAGTATAGTGTCCAGCTGACATGATGTTTTCTTTCAAAGAATTTTTAATTTGTGCTGTTTCTAAACTGTATTTTTATTTGTTGACTTATAGTTAATATTTATAACGTAAACAATTGCTATAATGCTTATTTTTTGTTTACATAAAAATTATAAAAACTATATTTTTTTAAAAATATTATAGGGCTGGGGCTGAAGCCCCATGAGGCACCAGTCACTTGCGAGCGCCCCCAGCTGAGCATTATTTTTATAAGTGCCCTTTGGTCATTTACTGCGAAGTAGCGAATAAAAATCCTTTGTGCAATTTTAAGAAAATTTTGAAAACCTCAGAGATGTTACTCAAAATACCCTACAAAAATTAAAAGATTCATTTCAATTTCGCGGAGCCTCGAGTTTGGTCATATCAGTCGGGCATATCGATTTTCGGGGGAATGGTGTTGATGGTTTACACACCTGTGTATTTTTAGACGAACGTACAGACTCACGTAAAAAAATTGTACTTTTTCGGCACATGAGATCCTAAGGGTGTGTATCGGTCAAAATACAGATATTGATTTTTAGCAGTATTCCATAACATTCTCTATATATTACGTAAATAATCTAAGTGCATACTGGTATGTAAGAAAGAACACCGAAGAAGTTCCGTTATTTTGAGCTGGGAGCATTTACAACCGGGAAGCCAGCAACGACCCCCCCCCCTCTCGCTTCGGCGCTTTCCTCACGGGCGCAGTAGTGTTGCACCGCCACGACCCGGCGTGTTTACAAAATTACCTCGCTCAACTTGCCGACGATCCGTGTCGCGGTAAAAGGGTTATTACCGCCTCCGTGCACCTCAGCCCGGTCCTTTGAGCGGCGCGGCACGGGCGGAGGCGGAGACGGCGGCGGGGGCGGCACGCGCGCTGAGGCAGCGAGTGACCGCGCGCCAGTTTGTTGTTAATAAATACGGTTTACGAGCCGTGACCAGGGCGGGGCGGGCGAGCGACTGCGCCTAGTGGCAGCAGGGGCGGCGCGGCGCGGCGCGGCGCGGCGCAGCGCGGCGTTCGCGAGAGGGCAAGGCAGAATGACCGCGCTAGAAGTGCCAGTGGTTCTGCCGCGTGAGTGCTGATGGTAGTGGTAATGAGTAGAGGCGGATTTTGATGGCCTATACCATGGCCAAATATGATCAATAAAATGCTCTTAAAATGCTTTTAAAATGTCCTAAAAACAAAGAAAAATTACGTAATTTTTTTTACAAAAAAATCAAATGAACAAAACTCCAGCTGTTGGATATGCTACTGCTGTAATCGAGGTTTCTTCGTTTTGTTCAACTCAGCTTGCAAACTTTTGGTTTCGACTGTTCATTCAAAGAAAACCTGCCTTTATCGCGAAATTTGCCGAACTGACAATGGCGCCGACAGGAACTTAAAATTGCATAGAACTCACAACAGTTGACATTACAATATATGAGCGAAGAAATCGAATAGGCTATTCAGGAATTCTGTGATGAACAGTTGTACCTCGTTAAATATTGTTTGAAGAAGTACCATTAAAATGATATTCAAATTGATGAAATCAGCAAAAAATGCATTAAAAATGACATAAAATGAGTCATTTCATGACATAAAAAGAATGTCCATACTATACAGCATTGTCCTAAAGTGAAAAGAAAAAAAAGGCATTAAATTAAAATACACTCCCTAGTCATGAGCATGGAGGTAGCAAGAGCAGAGATTTGGGCGGGTGACAATTGCCGTGATTATGAAGGGAATGACAATAATAATTGGTAGACTTGACATCGTACATATAGTACGCGGTAACATGGAAGAGTTCGTCCGTGACACACGATTCGATTCCCTTTGAGGTCCACCCGTTGGATCAAGCGAGGTGTCGTGGTGAGAAGCTAATTACTATTTTATATCTCTCTCGTCAAATCTAATTTATATCTCTTTAAAAACGTCAAATTAACACTTGAGAAAATACTAAAAAATAGGAAAAAAGACGCTTAAAGTGCGACGACGCCGTCTTAAGCTAATGGGAGGCCGTGAGATGGCGCGGCGGCGCCCGCGGCTGGGGGACAGCTGGGGGGCGACTAAGGGACGGTTAGGGGGCGGCTGG
>BOPP01000005.1:14788103-14808741 GCA_017312745.1 Gryllus bimaculatus | reverse complement strand
GGGGGGGCGGCCAGACCGGACCCGCAAGTCGTCGTGCCTGAGGCGCCCGCCCGCGCACTGTGGGCCGTGCCAGCTCCCACGGGGCCACAGGGCCTGTCGCTGGTGGCACACTCGCTCTTCCACTTCTGGTTAGTTCAGTTCCCAAGAAGTCTATTTTTTGATTGATCTTTAAACGTAATAAGTAATGTTTGAAGAAGGTAAAAAAAGGGTTTGCATTTTGCCAGTTAAAGTGGATCGAAAAATTAGGTGTTAACCCTGAATCAGTTCAATATTTCGAAAGCACCAGACTTCGGAAAGGATGCCAATTTACTTCGCTTCGTGAAGTCTCTACGTTCTCGCTTCTGTTGCTAAAAGAGAAGCCGTGAACTCAACTTCACTTCTCCAGAAGAAATTTGTTTGGGGAAGAATACAAAAAGAAAGTTATTTAATAACCTCGTCCGTCATGACGTGCTACATCAGAAGCCAATTGGATTAATTTACTCTTGTTGTGAATGCAAAACAATAACTGTTCTTTCAGATACTGGCCTCAAACACATTTCGGCCGACGTAACTAACACATCATTATTTTGTAACATATTTTAATTATTCATTTTATTCAGGGGTAGTATGTTTTAACTGGTTTCAAAGTGAAGTTGTGTTGGTGTTTTGTGCGGTATGTGCGCGCGCGTGTGTGTGTAGTAATTGCAAATTGTTTCATAACGTAAAGTAATGGATCAAAATTCAATCGTCAAGTCGTAATAAATCAATTCTGTTGTGAACTATTTAGTTTCGACTACTGCCTATGTATATCGTCACACTTTGAAGAGAGACCTCGTGGACAAAGGAAATGCACTTGCAAGTTTGGCATGCGTCATGGCGCCTAGTGCAGTTATTCGAGTTGGTTGCGCGAGGCCGGGGAAGCCCGCCGTATCATCCCAGATCACAGGCGCGCGCACAGGGAGTCCCGGCGGGCGGGTGATGACGCAGGGGCTGCGCGGAGAAGGGCGCTCAGCTCAGATCCCGCCCGGGCAGGCGGCTGCGGCCCAGGCACGCGGCCAGCGCAGATGGGGCTTGGCTCTTCCGAACCAGAAGCAACTGGCATAGGAGATGGTAAACGCTGTTTAAAAGAAGGACGAAACATAATCAGAAAAAATGTTTTAAAATAAACTCTTGACATTTTCCCCCTTTATTTCTTCTTCTACGAACCTCTTCTCCCTTTATCCTTCTTCTACGAACCTCGTCTTCCTTTCTCCTTCTTCTTCTTCTTCTTCTTCTTCTTCTNNTTTTTTCCTTTCTCTTTCTATGAACGTCATCCTCCTTTCCATCTATTTTTTTTTCTTCTGAGAACCCTTCTTTCTTTCTCCTTCTTCTATAAACCTCTTCTTTCTTACTCCTTCTTCAATGAACCTCTTCTTACTTTCTCCTCCTTTTATGAACCTCTTCTTTCTTTCTCCTTCTTCGACGAACTTCTGCCTCTCTCCTTTTTCTTCTTCTCTTTCTTCCTCTTATTTTTCTCCCAATGCCATGATAGCTTCTCTTCGTATCTTAGTATCGTTGCGCTCTTCATTCTTTGATCCAAATTAAATTACCGTCACAACCTGACCTAGACAAAATTGCTTTCAAACAAAAACGAGTCTTAGTAAAATGAGGAGTAAGAAAACTAATTAGGGAAAGGTGGGACATATATATAACGGAATAGTACATGATCAGCATGGTGCGCATGATAACTGAATTAAGTTTTGAAACATTTAAATGCTGAAGAAAAAGACACTTCGTGCATTAAAAATATTCCAGAAATAGAGTGGGAAAGAGAGTATTATAAAGAATTATGCTCCTCAAAACGCAGCAGCAGCAGACGACGACGAAGATGAAGAAGAAGAAGAAGAAGAAGAAGAAGAAGAAGAGGTGGGTTCCTAGGAGAGTTTACTTATAAAGACCCAATTGAATACAGGAATCTGGAGGAAGTGACACATTTAAAAACAATAAGTGACGGACTAAATATAGAGCGATTTACGCACGGGCCTCATGAGATTGAAGTAAGGTACATGTCTGTACAAATGCCTGTTGGAATACCTACAAATCCTCAGATGAAAGGAAGGAGGCAACAACACACTCAATATTGAAGCGAGGAAATCGTAAGTGACTGTAACAATTACAGAGGAATTATTCTCTTTAACACTGCCTACAAGATCTATGCTAAACATATTTCAATAAGGTTCAATCAAATAAGTGACAAGCTTGTGTCAGAAACACAAAATGGCGAGAAAGATACCCTTGAAGACGAGCAAATAGACTTAACCCATGATGATGATGATGATGATGAAGCATAATTTAAATTCAAAAGTCTTCTTTATTTTAGAGTCTTCTTTAGAAGTACAATTTCATTATTTCATTTCCAATTATGAATAAAGTAAAATTCCATTTTCACTTTATCATAAAAAATATACTTTTGAAGCTGAAGTTTTAATTGAAGTAAATTAAAATCTGTCGCTCTTGTATGTCCTAGTATTGATAATAATTCAGGATTAGGTAAATTTGAAACAGTTCTTTTTTAATAGAACCATTGATGAGAGCTTCCTATGTAAAATAAATATCTGAATATATTAATAAAATGTTTACATTTTATTAATAAAACTTTTACATTGGCCGAACAGGTTTGGTTATTAGTCACTTCTGCTCTACTATAGTCGATAATTCAATGATACTTCATATAAATAAATTCTACCTTATTGGTGAAGCTTTGTGAGACCTGTCAAAATCTTGAAATCCTTGACATTTCACTCGAGTTTCAAGAATAAGCGCTTGTTACGTGCTTTAGTAAAGATATGATAATAACATACCGTATTGACATATTCAGAATAATTTTCCTGAACATTAAAACTCTTAGGAGAAAGGGAATGATTTGTGTAAGAAGCCGATATATTCGAAACTTCTAGCACGCAAGCGCCTGGAATCACTCTCATTATGGTGAGATGACATTTCTAGCGAAAGAGTAATGGTATTACAAACCTTGACATTTTAAACAATGATGCTCTCGGATGTTAATTGTTGTGATGTTGGAAGAAGGAACAGTCCTAATGATGTACCGTTGAACGCAGTGTTCGAGAAATGTTGGAGATGATAGTGACATTTGATAGACGTTTCGATAAAAAAACATCCTGAAAGGAAAGAAAGTTCGTAAAAAATACTTTTGTAGTGATTATTTCATCTTCGTTTAGATTCCCTTCTTTTATTTATATGACAGGGTGTTTATTGTTAAAAATAGAATTAACAGTAATTGCTACGACAATCCAGCATTTGTGTAAATGTTACAAACAGAATTAAGTTCTGCAATACTGTATCTCCTTGTAGGATTGAATCAGATTAAGGAACTTCTCTTTCCGAGGATCCACTACAGGAAGGGTGAAGTTTGAGATAGTAGAGACATGTCATAGTAGGCTATCAGAGTGCCATTGAATTTTGCACGACGAAAGGTAATATTTAGTGCTAAGGCCGCCAGGAAAGGGCAGTAGAGGCAGTTAACACTTCGAACAGTGCAGGAGGTGGCGATGGCACGGTGATGATACGCCAACTCAATACAACGGCATAAACAACATAGTATGTTTTGGTTTTCTTGTCAGCCTGGTGGTGGGGCGGGGCGGGGCGGCCCGTGAGTCAGTGCGCGGAGGCGAAATGCGGTGACACACAGCGAAATGCGGACGAGCGCTCTATTTCCAGCGCGCGCACACGGTTATCGAGGAAGCGGCGCCCCCTTCCCCTTCCCCCTCCAGCCCGCTACCCCTCCCCACCCCTCCGCGCCACGCCGCGCGACGAGCCACCGCCGAGGGGCGACGCACGAACGCCTTTGCGCCGCGCGGCCGTGTTTTGTTTTCTTTCGCCGAACCGCAGGCCCGCACGTCAGGTTGCGTAAAGCGGTGGCATCGCAGCCGTAGGGATGAGCTCCTCGAGCGTAGATCAAAGAGAATGCTCTCGCTCGTGTGAGCGCGCGCGTGCGTACGTGCGGGTGTGTTTTCCTTTAAAAAGGAAACCTTGTGAGACGAGGTGAGCTTCCGAGGAAGACCACTTGTGAACAGCGCCGCGGTGCCTTCGGAGAACGCGGTGTGTGAGACCTCCCCTCAGGAACAGGCGCTTTTTATAAGTCCTCGTAGGCGTTCCCGGATTGAATTATGGACTTGTTATTTTCTGAGATGAAGAGTCACCGCGCGCGTTGTGTTCTATTTCGCTGAGGTTGCATGGTGCACCGCATTTAATTCTCCCCGCGCTCTAATATTTACCACTCGGAAGCACGTGCGGCCCACAATCCAAGTACGCGGATGCTGATTCCCCAAACTGAATGACGCCTGTTGCAAAGTAGCCTTCAATTTACAAATGAAGTACGACGTCTCAGATTCCTCGTTCCTTACTTAGAACACGTTGACGGGATAAGTTACAGAAGCAATATTTTTTGTAACGAAATCGAAATTTAAATGAAGTTCGTAAGTCTTTCAGAACGATGTAATTTGAATTGAGGTGACGGTCAGTTGCGCGCAAGTAGAGCAGCTCCTTTCTCTTTTCCCCGTTCGAGAAAACTTCATCCACCTCTTCCACAAGGCCACTGCGATGGATGCTAGTGAGCGATGGCTGATGCTCTCGTTGTCCTAGGGGTGAAGACATGAAAAGCATCTAATAGATTTAGTTCCGAAATGTAGATTTGTAAAAACTAATTTAGAATTCACATAAAAAATAAGGCAAAGCCGTGACTGTTAAAAAATAAATTTTGTACCGCAGTTCTGAAGCAGTAATAAAATGCCATATTTTAAAATACAAAGCAACATTTTTCGGGTGTCTTACAGGAGAGTCACATATTCTGAAACCATCAATAAAAGAAGTGAGCTATGATGCTTGCTTCATTGCTCAACAAAGAATGCTATGCAGGCAAAGTGTTTAGCCACAAAATCTAGGTAGTGATTTTGATTTTTACATGTTTTGCTTATTTCCAAATATATTTGGTTTTTTAATAAATTGTTGAATATTCGTGAATATTAACATCTTTTCTATTAATATTGTCACACGAAAGGCCAACTCCCTATTTTAAGCGTACTGGTGTATGTTTAAATTACAAGAAGCTATGATGAAACAGTGGACAAAGTTTGTCTTGAGAGACACATTAATAATAACAATTCTTGTTTATAAGCCCGTTTTAATCAATTATGAGTGTTATCTAATACCCTCATGTACTCGTAAGTGCGGAAATTTAAGATCAGGCATTTTTTGAAACCACATATGACAACGAATTTCCGTCCTCAACCAGGATAGTACAATCCATATTCGCTTAATACCATTAGTCATCAACTAATCATCAATTCTCCTTATATATTTTCCTACACAAACATTTACGCAACTGACGATGAAATTCGTAATCTTTTCAATAATCACTACTCTTTAAAAATACTACTACACTGAAAGTCTCTCAGCAATCAGTTGTATTTCATTTGAAGGGATAAAGTAAAATAACCATTATGCTTTTGTTCATCAGCACAACAGAATGAAATGCATTGAATATTTGAGTTTTGATATAGTAAAATTATCCAAAGACAAGTTGGGCGAGAAGAGTTTCATCATCCATCTCGCAGGCGACTATCTGGTCCAACAGACTGGAGGACGCAATCTGCACGAGGAGAGCGGTGGAAGTGTGTCGCCCACGCCCCCTGCGAAAGCCCTGTAGGCCGGAAGCCGTCCTCGCCCTATCCCCCGCCCCGGAAACGGCCCTGCCCCAGTCCGCGACAGCCTCCCGCTATCGGCGCGATCGGCGCCGAACCCACGACCCGCCGCTCTTGAGCCCGTTCCGCCGACGGCTTTCAATGCCACGCGCCGCGCCGCCGCCCACGCCCGCGCCCGCACCGCCGCCGGGGATCGACGCCCGGCCTTCTCCTCGCGGGACCTCGCGGGACCCCGACCCGATTGGGGAGCCCGTCACGGGCCACGCAAACAACGCCATGCGTTTGTAACGGAGGTGGCTTCGTACAGAGGGCGCTGCAACGTCCGTTGATGTAGAGTTCCTAGACAGAGCAACGCAATCCCCAACAATTGGACGAATTATGAAGATTTTTGAGGATATTAATCTTGGTTTAGGGCAGATTGGTGGTTCTCAACTCACGCAGTTCCAAGCAATTTGGTCTCTCCTAACAACTGGACATAAAATGGCGGCATCGGCGGTACAAGGAAGGAATGCGTTTGTCTCTGTATCTGGTGACTCCATGTTGATGTAGATCCAGGGAGAGTGCCATGTGAACCGCCGCCGCCATGTAACATCGTTCGCCCGATAGCCTCGCTAGGCAGCATCAGGTGTTGGGGAGAACAACTTAAGGAGATTTGATATATTTTCGAGTTCAGAACTATTTGAACGTTGTTATTTGTTGTTTGGTAGATTAGTAGTAGGCAACATTAATATTTCCTGTCAATTGGATATAAAATGGTTGATTTGGCACCGCAAAAGAATATGCTACTTTCTATATCTAGGGACTCCATGTTGATATAGATGCACTTCATGTCTTTCCTTCTCATTCCCCTCTTCTAGACCTTACGCTCTTTTGTGTCTGGGATCTCCATGTAATAGTAGCAATACTGGAGATTTACAATGCGGATACAATGGTAATTACTACTTTCTCGATACTGATTACACAGTGTAGAGAAAGTATTGTGCTGCTGTGGGAAAGAAAGGCGAATTATCGACACAAAACCTAATACTGCCGGGCCCTAGTAACGAAAAAGTAGATACATTTTGCACAAGTGCACGAGATCAGGTGGACATCCGCTTGAACTGTAGCACTTGATCAGAAATCACAAAAAATATTGACGACAGTAAAGAAGCTTTAGATACTCCCCGCAGAGATTTTGATTTTTGGGGCGCTTTAGTTATTTAGCGTTTGTCTGAAATCCGTTACCATAAAAATGTGTCTGGTAAAATAAAATAAGATCCCATCCATAATATCACGAAATTGAAAAAAGAATTCCAGTGAACTGCGCCGCTGACGCAGCCACAAGAGTTCGTGAAACGTCCTGTTCGCGAATGTTGCAAAAGATGTACCAGTATTGGGATACAGAATTAATGTAAATGTAAAATCTTAAATGCCTCATTCATTACAAAACTTTTATGCTAAACGTATGTTACAGCTAGTGAGAGTACTATTATGTAATATTGCAAATGTGCTATAGCGCGTCCGAAGTTAAGCATGAAGTACAGGGCCTTATGGGATTTTCCGCTAAATACACATACCCCCTATTTTTAAGATTTCCAAACTGTTTTAAATCCTCATTAACATAATCTTTCATCATAACAATTACGTTGTACAAAATCATCACAATTACACAAAATAATATCTCGAATACATTACGTATTTACCACAAATCGAGACGAATATCTTTAGAACGTTTTATTTTTTTGTAGGAAGGGATACGTTCGGCTGTTGGATCAGCCACAGCTGTGGTGCCACGAGCTTCGGTTGCTGTATCATACTGTACTCAGAAATGTCGAGATCCGGTTGTTTACCTGTGTTTATTCGCCTGTGAATAGTTGTGTTTTGTTTTTGAGATTTATAGTTTTAATCGCGTTAAAGTTAAAAATAATTTCATTTTCTTTTTTCATTTTAGTTTAAAGGTTGTGGTAAATTTATTAATTTACAATTTCGTCTTTGCAAACTTACTTTAGAATGTGTGACCCACCAACCGTAAAGCGCAAGAGGGGTTAAGTTCTCCATAGTCGAAAAAAAACCAACAACATATGGTTATTACTATTTCCAACTATTTAACTATAACTATATATTTGAACGGGATTTGTTATCATTGCGTACCGGCAGATAACTTTCCGCTCTCCCTGTGGAGGCAGCTCGGTTTCCATTGACACAAATCAGTTTGTTCCTGTGCGGCTGACGTATTTTTTCATCACAGGATTTTTAAATATCTTGTTCGGTAATCAAAACTTATTATTTCTCTGTTAATAAGGAAACACGAGGCTTGGCATTTTTGCAACTGCATGTAGGTAGCGTGAATTAAGAATATTGTTCTGAAATAGTGTTGCCCTTTAAAATGAATATTTTTCCTGATTTCTTTTGACGTTTCGAAGCACAAGGGAAGTGAGAAGCTTTACATAAAGGTTTCCTGCGTAGTGGAGTCTCATAGGAATAGTTTTTCATTTGAGGAAATGGAGGAAAATAAGATTTTATAAAATTGGAAAGGTTTGAAATAAACTACTTGAGCGCTAAACTAGCGCTCCGCCCCATTGCATCGCATCGCAGAGGCGCCACGTTTGGCGTCACTGTCGCCGTAAGAGACCGTACTTCATTCTTATCCTCGGACGCCCCATAGCTGCGAATTGGTAGAGGGCCCGTTTGATTTGCAAGTTCCTTGGATTACGTTGACTACAGTCCGATTGCGTCGTGCCTAGCGCGACAACGGCACCATATGAACACATGACATACTCTTGGTCAAGTAATGGCTTCTTTTCTCTACACAACGATGCCAGAGAAAGATTGACAGTTCCTAATACAAAAGCAGTATTAATGTTACGTGCGGTTTCAGCAAGGTCAACTGATCGAAATGAGAAAAGTTCGACTTCAAAAATGATTGTCAAGTATTAGAATCTTCTGCTCAAGTCTCTTAACACCATTTTGGAGCCTTAAATATCGAAAGCAGGGACGTCATAACTGTTAAATAAACTGTAAAATTGAACCTGTTTCAGTGAAATTTGATTAAATCGACAGTAGCTAACGAGGTCTTTCAAACATAATCACTCCTGGTCGAATGTATAAACGTACTACTAAGCAATCCCTTTTTGAATGCCGCTTTCAATACCGTCATTGCGTCAGGCATGGAGCGACAAACAGCGCTATCTACGCTTGTGGCACATGCGTTATAAACTATCAACTACTCATCTATGAAACGACCACAAAATCAGTCATGCTGATAGTTTGGTTCCAAAGACAAAGATTATAATAGTATTACTACTATATTTGTATAACATTTTTTGTCACACGCTGTTTTACCAAATGAGCCTCCCCCGGCCCTATTTTAAAGATATTTCAGGTCAACAGTTAAATGGCTTTGTGATACATTCTGATTCGCAAATTTAACAACTGTTATGCATCAAATTAGTCTTCTACTACAATACAACTAGTCCGCAGCAACCTACTAGAGTGCGGTACATTTCTATTCGGCCATTATCACGTTAGCGCATTCATATTCAGAAAACATATGATAATTGACAGTTACTATTATATCGTTCTTCGTTTCGTTCTTGTCGAACAACGAAAAAAGCAGTTATAACCGACAACCCATTCAAACGAAGAGCGACGACGAAAGAAAACAGCTGAAATAACAAAAGATACAGTCTGTAAACTCAATGTGTCGATGGTTCCTTATCATTACATGTATCAATAGAAATCGCTCATACACATCTGCCGACCTCCAAAGACTAGATACGGGTTTTAAATGCCGTTCGACTTGTGTCGAGTAAAAAATGGTCGTTTGCTCAAAGTGCAGGGAATTCAATGTTCTTGGCTTGGGAGAGTTCAGTGTTGTCCCTTGCACCTTCATAATTGATATTTTTTAATAAAATTAATTGAATGAGTTTATGAACTGATGGGGGGAAAATGTTTGAAACCGTTTGAACCAATGACATTCAAAGGCCTCTTTTTATGCATTTCCGAATACTGTTGTTTGAATGAACAAAAATTCATATCTACTTCCATTTTTGTTGAAAACTTATAATCAAGAACTGGTGACGTTCAATAATGTGATGTTCTCGTAATTTTAAGAAAAGGATTTGGTTCTTATGTTTCTTCTCGAATATACGAACCATTTTATTAACCATTATTCAGAGAGAACACCGTAAACTGATTTACTTATATCATTGTTCACTATTATTTTGGGAAACACAATGTTGACTGTCGTGTTTGACAGGAAAATGCAAGAAAAAAATTGTTATTGGCTTTTAAATTCTTGATCTTAAAGAACAATAGGGTATTATTTAGTTTGCTTTCCTCCGTTTTTATTAAGCCACATGTGCAACCCTAGGATTGGGGTTGGGGTCTTTTAAGTTACATTGTCAGACAGAAACCCATAAAGACTGAAGGGACAGTCAATTAAGAACAGACGTTCACAAGTAACAAGATAAATAAGTACATTCTATTCATTGGTTTGGTAAATCAATTCTACAACTGAATTTATTTGTTTGCACTGCCAGGTATTATATAGCCACAATTAACATATTCAGGAATAGTTGATGATTGCAGATGTCGATGGTTCGTAGTCGAATTGGGCCTATTATAGTACTTACTGTGAGACAGTTTGGAACGAATTTACCAAATCTCGTTTCTCGACACGAGGTTAAATCACATTACAACTAATTTCGTTCTGTCAAAATATTTCTGAATATTTGTCAATATGCCCATAAATTTTTGTGATTTAATTTGAAACAGCAATATACATTAATATCTTAAGGAAATTGTATCGAAATATTGCTCTATGTATGTCTCCGAAAGTAGATTTAATATGTTTGTGCATCTTTTGAATTTTTTAAGGATTATTCTGCAGTTTTCCTTCCTGAATTTTCTTTGTTATACATTGTTGTCCATATTTCACATTTTCTCTTAGCCTTTATTTTATTTCTTTCAAACGTGAGCTTTTGAAGATGTGCACTACTTCATGAAGTCATTGGGATTTGTTTAAAAAAAGATACACACTACTTTTCTTTTCTGAGAAGCGAAAGGAATATTTTTGTTCAAAAGAAGTGCAAATCAAGTGTAAGTCTAGAGAAATTTATATTATAAATATACGCCACTGTACGCCAGATATATTTTCTTCGTTAGACAGATAAGATTACTTCCTGAAAAAAAAGTACCATTGATTTTCAAAATTTCCTTCTCTACAGTCGGAATAGAATCACTCTATTACTTTTGAATTAGAAAGAGTAAATTGAAAGGACAGTAATGTTTTATTCTAAAAAAATCAATAAACATGTCAAATGTATTAAAAAGTGTTCAATAAAGCATAAAATGAAAATACATTGCTATCATTTGGAAAAATTGTATCTGTTTTAAATAAATGTTTCCGATATTGCGAGGCGCTTCACAATTGCGATACGTACGAGATGTGGCATACAACGAAGCCTACTGAATATTAGGATTTCAATAACTAGCTCCAATGATATTCTGGCAGTCTTGTTCCGGTTTTATGATACATTTGTTGTATATTGACACACCACGATAACCTCCAATGCGTTGCGATTTGCAATTTACTACACGGTATGGAACCAATGGATGACGGTCAATTAATATTGGTTCAAAAAGTACCATGGATATGCTATTTGAAACAGAACAAATGAAGAGTAATAAAGTAAAAGCGGGGTGCGATAAACACGCAAAGCACTACTATTTTCCTCCCTAGCAGTATGAGAGCGGCGAGTAAACTAACGTCTCTTATCTAGTCCATCAACATTCAACAAAATATTGCGAGCTAATCGTACTTTGTCAGCACGTGTGGGTCAATCGATAACATAACAGAATTGATGTAGCCATGAATCAGCAGCAAGAAAGAAATACTCGCGAATGAATTCGACCCGCAACGAAGCGCTCGAAGAGATAATTCACCGCGTGTGACGCCCTGTAGATGCGAAGCTGCGGACAGCGCCGGGCAGAGCGCGCTGTTGCCCGGGCGCGTCGCCCCGCGTTGCGCTGTTTACCGCGGGACAACAGCTGCGAAGTGCCCCCGCACTGCAATCGCTCTGGCGCGGCCGTATTTTATTGAAAACCGGCCCACAGCGGCTCCGCCGCCACTCGTCGCCCCGCGTCGCCCCCCCGGCCGCCGATATTTCACTCGCCGGCCGGATGGGTGCGTGCGCCGCGCCGCCGGCCGCCGCGCGCGGTGGATTTTTTTCCGAGCGAGCGCCGCTATCGCTAACGCCTGAGAGAGAGCGCGCCTCGGGCAGCGGCCGCCCCGATAAAAACGTTATTTCCATAAGACCGTGACGCTCATTTGCATACGCGCGCGTGCCCTCGCGGCCGCGACGGACGGGTATAATTAGTGCCGCCCCCGCCCACACCCCCGCCTCCCCCCCCCCAGCTCGCGCTACAGCGCCGCGCCGCGGCAGATGGAGGTGGACGCTCACGTTGGTGACGCTGTCCCGCAACTGCCAACGACCATTACTTGCATTACCATTACGGCCATCAGTGCCATTATCACCGTTACCAGAGTTAATTATCATTACCACCACTTCATTTTTTCTTCAGAATTTCTTTCGCTGTATTCGGAACGCCCGTACACGTACACACGTCAGCTCATAACCGAAAATCTGTAGAGGCAAACATCGATTTTCACTCGCATAACAAAACACTTCCTCTTGTCCACTCGAAATTGTTTATATAACAATTTACATTTTCCTCGTTCCTATTTATAATTACAAAGCAAATAATATTATGTATATTAATATTACGTACTTAAGTCGTTCTTGAGAATTAACATGTTCAAAACTTATTAATAATATATATTGTGTGAGGTAGACTTTCTGTAGAAGAAATTAATCCTCAGATAGTTAAAATAATCTTTAGCTTTATCACCACGCCCACTGTACTTGTTATACTACCACCACCATCATCATCATCAAAATCCCCTCCACCCCGTTGCTCCACTACTGCGTGCTATCAGGCCATTTCGTGTGAAGTGAAACAAGCATGCTCAGAATGTCTCAGAAGTGCCGAGAGTGCGTAAAAGAATAAAAGAGAACTCAATATCAAATATTTTCTTCGGGGGAATCCCTGCTTGATTTTTAATGTAATTTTCGAGCTATAGCTTTCAATAGTTATTCGATAGAAAAAATCGTATTGTCGGGCCCAAATACCGGAAAAGTTGATAAATCTTGTTTTCTTTCGTGGAATCAGTTTCTCCGTCGTATTTAGTTTCCTGACTTTCCTCCTCTTTTGAACTCGCATTTCACAGTCTTCTGTAATTTCCAAATGAAGCTACAAAACATATTTTTCTTTGTGTGCGATGAATGCGCATTCTCTTATTTCATTAGGTGATATTTTTGCTTGTCCTACAGAAATAGTCCCCTTCTCGTCTGCTCCTTCAGGTTGCCTTTTTTAACGTCACCGTTGCCTGGAAGAACCGCTTTATTTAAACCGGTTGCTGCAGCCTCAGTTTTCGCCCATCTCCTAAATCGATGATCGGCGTATTTTCCGTCGTTTCTTTCTGATACAGAATGTCACTTTTTCCTCGCACGATACTGTAATTCAATCAGTGTCTTCTTCCCGAGTACATTTAAAGAACAGTGAGCAGATTGTAGGTCTTCAGAAATGATTCAATCCATCAATACTTCATTGCCTTCGATTTTATTATTTAACTTGAAAAAGTTTAGTTTCTTCATTGAGGGTCAAGTACGGTGAAATGTATCTTTGCCCTATTCAGTCAAACAATCTCAAACCAGAGAATCTAGAATTCGAGAGTAATTTTCTTGTTTGAAGTATATAGAAGTGTGAATCACAAAGTCTTTGATCTATGCGATATAAGATAGAGTTCGCATGGTATCAAAGATCACACGTTGTTACATGAACAGAACACTGAGTTTTCACAAACACAGCTTCACAACTTCAACATATTCAAAAGTAAGAAAAGTATCTTAACGGTAGATCTTCAAGAAATAAACTATCACTTAAAATTCTAGAAGTTAGTGATTGTTGTAGAACTTGTAATAAAGTTCACGAGGCATGTGTGAGAAGTGAATGCATGTAGCAGTCAAAGCCATCTCACGACAATAGCAAGTGGTTCACTGCGAAACCCCCGTTCCAGGTGCAGGGTAGGCACCATGGCGGCATCACCTGCACACGCAGTTTTACGTAACGGGAGCGGCGACTGCAGGGGACGGCGCGGCAGGCCGTGCTTCACACGCGACGCGTGCGACTCGACGCGACACGACGCGACGGCCCTGAGCTTCGTCGACGGCTCCCGCGGCGCCGCGAGGCAGATGCAAGGCGGCGGGCGCAAGCCCCACACTACCACGCAACGGCATGTTGCAAGCCGCTCGCCCGTCCGCTCGCCCGTCCGCTCGCCCGTCCGCTCGCCCGTCCGCTCGCCCGTAGGTCCGTCCGCTCGCCCGCCTTTCCCAGGAAATCAGAGGCATCGTCCTTAACGAGAAAGTATTTATTGATATATTTTCAGATTTTTAAAATTGGTTCTTTTTTACATGCTGCGTTACTAGTTTTTTCATCCCCTTCCATGATTTGAAAATACCTCCCGGTGATTTTTTTTCCCCGAAGCAAACACTGGAGTGTCGATTCTCCGCATTCTGCACCACTCCACATACGAGAATTATGTCATTTTGCTGTTTCAGTGTGCATTCGTGGATGAAATGTTTTTACATGGCCTTTTATAGGTTGGTAAGGGACCTATAGATTTACCAGAGAATTGGAGATTTGGGTGGAGCAGACAATGTAGATAAAACAATTTATCGAATTGATTATCAAGAGCTGGTGTCGTTTCATTATCAAGAACCTCCTACACCCTTGAGAGAATTGTCGTAAGATAAAGTGCAAGGACATTCTGTGAATGGCGTTCCTCTAGCACGCGTCATCCGTGACCCTGTCTTGTCACAATACAAGTACTACGCGTGAATAAAAACAAGAACCGTTAACCGGAAATACAAGCGTAATACCTGACATACGGGAGGAACTTTTCCTTCTTACTATCTGACAGTTAATCATTTTATATACGTACGTGCAAAATCAAATATTTAAAAATAACAGCATTGTTACTAAATATTATAAAAAATAACATTGAGAGTAGGAAGAGACCGTGGCCGAAAGTCATACTCTGCCAACAAAATATTGACACTTGATTTATTAATTATATTCAACACATGCAGTTAAATGACCTTTAGTTGCACAGACATGCCAGGTTTTATAATGGAACTTACAATATTTCAATACTACGTGTCCATTTCCAATAATGCGAGAAAGTATATACTCTGCCTCTCTCTCTCACTTACTCTCTCTATCCCTATCTCTTTCTGTCTCTGTCTCTATTTCTCTCTTTCTTTCCGACCTCGTATGTGTTTGTCACTCTTTCTTGCTCTCTCCAAAGAGAAAATGATCTATGCTCTCTGTCTCTGCCTCTTTCTCTCTCTCTCTCTCTCTGCCTCTCTGTCTCTGTCTCTGTCTCTCTCTCTCTCTCTCTTTTTCTTCTCTCTCCTCTCTCTGCTCTCTCCTGTCTCTCCGCCAAGCCCGTGGAACCTCCGCCTGCGCTGGCGGGCGTTACGCAATGTTTCCTTTCGTTTCGGCCACGCGTCGCGCCGCCCGTCGTTGCAACGCGCGTGCCGAGTGGTTTGCGTTCTGGCACGAGGAAGGCAAGCGGCGGCGACGGCGGCGGCCGCAGCGTCCGAGCGTGTTTAGAGACGCGTTTAGCACTCCCGCGGGCCCTGCAGCGAGCGCACTGTGGTCTGAAAGACGCAAAAAGCGGGCCACTTTCATGTTTCCGAAATTACTTGAATCAATTTACATGATCCATGAAAGAAAAATTATTGTTTCATTGATTAATTAATTGATGTTTTCGGGCAGGGCAACTGCTATGGTCATTAGTCCCGTTAGCGTAGTGAATGTTTTTATCTCGGAAGATGGCATGGTTTCTCTCCGCTTGTGAGATTCGACGCCAACCTTCACATCGATGGTAGGGCTTTGTGGGGCTTTCCGCATTTAGATATATCCTTCCATGGTGGCATCACACGGAGCATCGAGCGGAACACGAGCTCCAAAATTTCGACTGGTTTCCCGACGTGTTGTTGTTGTTACATGTAGTAGTGAGTGTGCAAATAAGGAGAGAGGATAGGACACGGAAGAGGACGGAATGATCCGACGCGGTCCGTGGGTTTGTTAGGGTGCTGTCGTAGTATTAACTCTAGACGCCTGCTACTTATCGAACGAAGAAGAGAAAAATACCAATCAGAGCACCCGGTACTATCATTCTTCTTCCGAAGAAGAAAAAATGCATAATTATTCGTGTTCGTCATTAAGTTTTTTTTGTTCTCCATACATTTTTCAAAGTCCCGTGAACGTGAATTTTTAAAAGCTTGAGAGTCATAAAGTGGAATCAACATTTCTCACAACCAGTGCTACAACCAAGGGAAGAGGGGTTCTGCCCCCCAAAGCCAATGATAAAAATTAAAAAAACATAGCTTCATTAATATTTTATACCAACGAAATAATTCATTATATAAACTGTTTACGCATTAAAAATTAACTATGTGTCAACAAATAAAAATATAATTTATATTCTTCGTAAATGAAAAATTATTTACCAGAAAATGTTAAAACGGTTGAACACAATACTCTGTCGCCCCGTACACGCGCACACACAAGAGAAAATTTTGGGGAAACCTCTGTTCAAAACGGAATGTTACGAAACTGTTACATTTTCCTTTCACCTGAGAACTTTTTTAATAGATTGCTTAGAGAAAAATATTACTTATTTATAAGTATTTGTTACTTATAAAGTACTAACACAAATACCATAATTAGTACTTCCATATTTTTTTGTAAAAAATAAGTAAGTCCAGCCTGCTATGAGCAACATACATAAATTTCATCCAGAAGCCTTGTACTTGGCTATTTAGCAGGTACTGAAAGCCCGCCATGGGCACTCTAGTCTTGTACCTCTAGGTTGACGAAGCTGTAGTTACAAGTAGCGTTGCATTGAAGGGAGCTATTTTGGCCCGCATTTTCTCGAATTCGGCCCAGAGTGCACCGCCTCGGTCCGGATATCCTCCCCCCCCCCTCACACACACACGGACTCTCGCTCTCCCTCTCAGCGGAGGAAAGGCGTCGGGCGTGCTTTTAACCCAGTTTGTTTTCCTTCTCGCAGGTCTTCCTTCGCAATTTTGGCCAATAACCGTTTCTTGACACATTATTCTTGATGTAGGCACGAACGCGGTAGAAATGGGAATATTTTAATTGGAGCTTGTTTATTTTGAAGAAAATTGTAGAATAATTTTTTTAGTAAAATAGATTTAATATTCATGAGAATATAGTGTAAAACGCTGAAACTTACTTGTTTTGAAGGAATGTATGTGTGATATATTATATTAAGCGTTTTATATTATTTACATAACTGAGGACTACGCTGTACATTTTTTGTAATATTATTTTGTGTTCTGTTTGCTCTAACAATCCTGTCCAAATCGAATACCGTTAGTACGAATATCTTTCGTGTCCACTAGAATAAATGCCAAGCGAATGAAGCTAAGAGTGTGTGGTGATGTACCCTGAAAACAAGGAACGAACACGTGACCTGGCACATATTCTGGTTGACGGAGAACCGTTGTGAATGTAGATGAAACCAGAGGTTTTTGGTGGTGCACGTACTCGTACACATTTTGCAGTGAGTTTGCAATTTGTGACCATTTAACATACTATCATTTACGAGAATATACCCCATGCTTTAAACAAGGAGGATAATGCATAGAATAATTGCTTTTAGGAGTTACTTCAATAGCATTAACTCCTTTCCATCTTTGTTAAAAGCGCCCCTCGGATCCACGAGCAGAGTTCTGCAAGGTTCTGCGCAGCTTAAAGCAATTGGAGCCATCGCGACGAGGCTGTTTTCTGAGGAAATACAACTTAGCATACAAAAGGTAAATTTACTTTGCCTCGTTCCTCGAGGATTTGGATTCACGCTGCGTCTTTCTGCAGTCCCATGGCGCAGGAGGCATCTTCGCTCGTGGAGATTTATTCCAACTTTGTATATTTGCTCGGTCTGCTCTAATTCCGAACATTTATTCTGTGCGTTATCCGACACATTCTCGTAACTATAGTTGCACCAGAAGTTATTTTGGGAATTCGTGTGACATAAATAGATTAATAAGAAGTCAAGTACATATTCGTAAATATTTGTACTTGGTATTTACAATGGCGAAAATATTCAGAGACACTTACGTAGAGATATAACTGATTAATCCTCATATTTGGAAGTTGATAAGTATTTTCTTTACTTTCTATACGTGTAAACAAATTCATTAATGCGCTGAGCAGAGGCGGCTGTTGTTCTAACAAACTGGAGGTTTTAGCCACATCCAATGACGGAAATGTAATTACCAGAATTCCGAAGCGTAAAATTAAATAAAACGTAATCAATTCATGTAAATTCATTGAAACTAAATTGACTAAAATTCTATATTCAAATATAGCTTTCATAATTTTATGCGTAGTGTACGTGTCAACTTCACACTAAGAACTCATCAAACATTCATCTTGAATCAACAAACCTGACATCAAATGAAAATAAATTCCCCAAGTATCATTAATAATTAATTCGAGACCGTTAAGAATTGTCTGAACCTGTTTACTTTCAATAACACGCGAATTTCATCAAATTCATTTGCAACTAGTTACACACGAAGACTGAAAATTGGTATTCCCCTCGGGCGCCGCGCCGCGTCTTGCGATCAGATCCCCCCTCTGCATTGAAAGCCAGTGGCTGGTTGCCGTTCAGTTAGTACACAGAGTGGTTGCAGTGCCAATACAGCCATAGACGTAAGTTGAAGCATAGGGCTAAGAGTAAACGAAGAAAAAGAGCTTAAGAGGGTGGCATAACTCTTAGTAACATAAAGCTTAAGAGGGTGACACCAGACGCTCGTTGGGCACTCTTTGATTTCAAAATGATTTTATATATATATATTGATATTGCTGAAATATCTTCAATATTGAATATAATTAAAAGGAAAATATATATTCCTAACGTGTTATGAAAAACTTTTTGATTATTTGGGGGTTGTGCAAGCATGCAACTTAAATGTGAGTCGTCACTGGCGCTGAAGCACAACTAAATCGATAAGTATATTGCTCAATAAGTTTGAGAAAAGAGTCACTTGGGTGATCTGCGTATGTTTTTATTACTGAACAATTAGATATTTCCAATACGGAAAAATAAAATAATTTAATAATTATAGAAGAGTGTAATGAAGTTGGTATTAAATGACATTAAATGATAGGTGTATAGATCTAGATAAAGGTACATTTCAATTACATTTTCAGAAACTTGTTTAACTCTGTGTTCAGAAAAAATATTGATTATAGTTTTCCAGAATCTATACGCCTCCTTCATTTCATCAATTTCGGATGATAAGAACGACACGAAGCAATATTTCTGGAGCCTTCGATTTTCTGGAGAGTGCTTATGTAGTACTTTCGGTTAAAACTTTTCTGCAGCGCTTTCTTTTGTGCGACGTAATCGAAGGGTTACATCTAAGAAACTATTAATACATAAATATTAATCAATCGATGTGCCACACTGTGGATTTCTTCTCAAGAAAATCGTGTGTTTCACATCAAGAAATGTAGATATCTCGTTTAGTTTGCTTCGAATCTGCTAATACTATAAAATTATACTTCTTTAATATAATGTATAAATATATAATGTCCCAGAAAACACATCTATGTCGTTTTTGTCATTCTTTCTTGATAAATTGACCACCAGTTCAGAAAATGTGTGCTGGAACTAGAAACAAAACGAAACTCATTCCAACTAGTCTAGGCACGCAACACAACGATTTTGTAAACACGCAATGTAACATGTAGCCACTATGAAATCTCTATTAGCCGAGGGATATGTAATTAAACAGATGTTTAACAAAATATTTCCAAAAATGCAAGATATATTTTTTATATTTCTTCAACATTTTGACTTTACAATTTCTCTCCTGGTCTTATTTGTGTAATTTATTGCCATATTAAGTCATTTCCTGACAAACTGCAAGTACAAAGGGACAATTTGTGAATTCTTTACAAGAAGAAATTTGTTTTAAAATCATTAGTGATAACTGACATTACGTTCACATTATTTGTTTGTATCACAGATAAAAACATAACGTGTACGTCATGTTAGAATACACGGTAAGATTATCAAATTATGGTAAACAGCGAATGATCTAGAATTAACAAAGAAGTATGACCTCGCATAGAGATATATCTACATACAGATAACCTACAGGCTGAAGAGACTATCCTAGCGAAAATGCGAACCTGAACAAAATCAGGGAGCAACCGCCACAAAAAAGAGGAGTGAAGGAATATTGAAAACATTGGTGCCAAGTACTGATGCCCCGCAAGTGAAGTGCATGTTATATGGCTGGGGTGTTGGTGGTGGTGTTAATTTCCCGCTGTTATTTCCGACGCCGTTGGCTTGGGTTTGCCCTTGCAGGTATCACTGTCAGTGCTGCACCGCCAGCCTGGACAAACTCGAAACTCCCGACTGGTCTCCCAACATGAATGGTAGGATAGTAAATGTACAGAATGTGTGTGAGTGTGTAAAGCAAATTGAGAGGGCAATGACGAGGAGGAAAGATCGCGCTCAGTCTATTGGCGATTTGGGGGTGGTACAGGCTCCGGCATATGTCTAATATTGAAAGTAGGAACGACGGAAAACTACGATCGGAGCTAGAATTCTTCAAAAGGCAGTGATTGCATTCGACCCGGCTGTGCAACCGCTGTTGAAAATCCGTCACTGTCAAGACTTGGACTTCCCAGTTAGCAATGCTGTGGACGCAACGCCGTTGCCAATGTTAAGGACAAAGAAAGAAAGAACGAAAGAAAGAAAGAGAAAGAGGGAAAGAAAGAGATAAAGAGGGAAAGAAAGAAAGAAAGAA
>BOPP01000005.1:14758941-14787436 GCA_017312745.1 Gryllus bimaculatus | reverse complement strand
TGGAAATAATCGTCTTCCGCCGGCCAGCGAGCGCGGCGACAAAACTTGGATGGGCGTCCAAAAGGAAGCGCGTAACAAAGCCGGTCGGGCTGAGGCCACTATTTCATCGCCGATGTCGAATGCGAGGGGGCGCGGCGCGGCGCGGCGCGGCGCGGCGGCTTCCTTGCGTCCCTGAGAGTAAGCGGCGCACCCGAGGTAAGCCGGAAGGGAGGAGCGCAGCGAAGGCCGGGCAAACGCGGGATACTGTGGCGTCGTGTCAGTGCCTTGTACAAACGTGACAAATATCAGCCACGTGCATCTTCATGGCTCATGACAGCGCTGGCGGGAAGAGACGCCGGGCTGAACAATGGCAACTAGGGAGCGGAAGGGATGGGTTTGCCGTGTCGTGGGTTGGCCACTTGTGAACCCCGTAGACCACTTGGGCCAAATTTGTGAATCCCCGTAGATCACTCTGGCTGTGGAAAGGCGTCTTCGAAAAACGCATGCGGCGAAACGAGATGACGCAGTTCGTCAGCCGGCCCAGAAGTAATATAAACGGGACCCCGGGACCTGAAACTCCTTCTTCTTATGATTCATGGGCGCGTCGCGGTAGTAAGTCGTGTGGGTTGTGCGCGGCGCTGCATTTCAATGCATGGCTTACTGAGGCAGGGAACTAAGCCCGTGTACGACGAGACGGAGGTGGCGGCTATTCGCTTGTATGCTCACGTAGGCAACGGTGCATCACCGACCGAATAAGATATTCAAATTATCAGGCCAGCGGTGGTGATAACAGGAAACTTCCTTCAGTAACGGGTCAATATATTTATTCGTTAATTATTGTAAATAGTGAGGTCAGGCGTGGAGCTATTTCAAATGAATACTCAATAAATTACAAAACCATTCCGCTGTTGATTTATTGCCCGGCAAAGACGCCACATACAAACCACTATTCCACGAAACCACAGTTGGGCCGAACGTATCAGGGCAGCGCGGCGCGTTAAAGCAATCGACGGCAATCACTCGCATCACTCAACGCCACTTTGAGCATCTGCGATTGACATGCAACTCGAAGTAGGCTCGTTGATTGCTGAAGTCGGATGTTGCAAAGTCCCAACTATGCTGATCATTGACAAACATCGCTTCAAAACGCTCATGAGTTATTTGAAGGATTCGCTAGTCGTAGTACTGCGCAACTTCGTACTTAACGAATAAACATTTTACGAGAGTTTATTAATTGATTCACACACTGCACGTTTTATGATACATCAATGGAGTGTGCCATTGTGGTTTTTCACAACAAGCATTGATTATCGCTCATGAATAGCTTGCAAAATGCTTTAAACGCGCTTAATATTCATGGGATAAATGGGAGACTTCTTATAACAAATATGTTATTATTATCCAAAACCCAAGCTAAAAGTTTCTCCCTTAAAAGATGTAATAGCCCCTCGCAGTTTTAACAATCAATAACAATCCATTCTCTGATTAAATAATAACCAAACCTGTCAAATACCTAAGAGTCAAATTAGATGGAGCATTAACGATGGAAGAACCACATAAGCAGGGTTATTGTAAAACACAAACTTTTAAAAAAAAGTCAAACTACACCCTTTAATAATAAACATTAGCATTAAGGAGAACAATTTATAGATCTATAATTCAATCGTGCTGACCTACGAGTGCCAGTTATTTGGGAGGCGCTTACAAATTACACATTCAGAACATATCCCAAAACAAATGTTCTAAGAACTGATTCCGAAGCTCCTGATTCATTTCTACAAGAAACAAATTCGAATAAATTAATTTTATTAATTTAGTTGCATGAAAGTTCACATACGAAACTATAAAAATGTCTAAGGCAGCTTTAAGTTTGTTTCTAGCAAAGGATTGTAAAACAAAGAATTTGAAGCTCTGTGCTATTCTAGTGATATATTGTCACACTTGTCAACAATTAATATTCACTTTGAAAACTCATGAATTGCTTGGTTGAATAATTGATTTAAAAAACATTAGTAGTAACATATTTAATACTTAGTTCGCAAATGTGATATGTGTCCGTATTGTATATACTTTAAATTTCATTTTTATTATTGTAAAGTGGTTAAATGTATCCGCAGCTGTATTATAAATCAGACTATAAACAAGTCTGATGACAAGGTTACTTGTTTGGCATACTTTGAGGCAGTTAATGTAACAAGAAGTAAACTAGTTATGCTTCTGCAATGTAAGATGTTATAACTTTTTGTAATATATAATAGAGCGGTTCTGAAAAGGACTTTGTAATTCCTTGTAAGGCCCGATAGCGGTACCAGGGAAATAAAATTGATAAAAAGAACGATTTTAAGGCAGTCAATAAGACCCACGCTAGTTTTAACAATTTTTTATACGATATAATTACAATTTTAAGTTTTTAGAATATATTATTATTTTGGTTCATTTCTTGCTAGGTGGTTCGGCATCAGGTATAAGCTAAACAATAAATTGAGTTATAACTCCTTGAAAGGAAAATGACATATTACACAAACATCGTACCACTAAATGGATGCCCGAACTAGTGGAAGGATGTAAGTTCTTATTAAAGCATTATATCATGCGCAAAAGAGGAAATTTATCACAACGGAAACGTGAAAAGTTGATGGTTAAGTGTGAACACGATAGGACTATTTAAACTGCCGAATGATTGACTTCACTTCCGTCACAGAAACAAATTTTGATGTGCTTGCCGTCTTCTGAATAATCCCTGCCGAGAATATTTAATTGATAAACACAACAAGGTTATGTACATTGGAATCATGTGGGCGTCTCCACATAGCGGCATCTCGGCGATGGTGAGCGCCCTCGCTAAATCTTGAGTAGTGCGCTAGGGTTGCTTCGATTGTCGAGCGCAACATTCGGTTATTCGTCCTACGCACCGGCAATGTCGTTTTTTAGGAACACATCAAATCATCAGCTGTTAGGGATGCGAGGGCTGTCGCGGTAAATGCCGAATGTGTGGTGCCGCCTTGAACATTAAGCTCTTACACTGCCACATTGAACCTGAGAATCAATTAATGCTTCTTTTTCTGTATTACGACCAAACTTTTGGGAATATATTTACTATAAGAGCTGGTAGTTGACCCGATAAAAGGTTCCGATATTCCTTAGTCTGTAGGAAGGAACTTTTGAAAAAGTATTGAATTGCGACTTCAACCAAACGTTACTGCTACGAGAGAAATAAACAATTCCATTGAATGTCGAAAAGCCAATGAGCTATGAAATATGAGAGTAATCGATATTTGAAATGACGTGAAAGTGGAATATGTGAGAATAAATATCAATTAGTGGGAGTCTAATACTAAAAAGTTCCAATGCGTGGAATGATCCGACAAGTCCGAATTCCTTCGACATGTTCCCAGCAAATCAATCACGGAGAAATTCATGTCAGAAATGGGCAACACCTCCGCTGACAGGCCACATTTTGCGTATAGGTGCTCAACGCCAGCAGAGCCATATTTGCGAGAATTTATCTATTATTTTTTATACATTCTACATCCACTGCAATCGCGTGAGTGCACTGAAGTATCAAAATGCGTCTACGAACAAATAAGAAAGATAATAATTGAAATATACTATAAATGTAGTATCTTTCTTTCATTTCGAGTTTATAAGGAATTAAAGTAGTATCATTCTCCTATCCCGTTATTCTAAATTTATTCTAGCAAATCTCTTTTATCCATGTACTTGCTAGTATGAGTTCTTATTGTAAAAGAAAATATTCCTGAGGAAAGCGGATATAAAAATTTTGCTATTAATAGACAATTTTTGGAATATATTTTTTTCTCAGATACCAAAATTCACATAACAAATAGAGTAGCTCAGACTTATCTAGCTCTTTTGCTCACAAGTAGATTTAACTTTTTCTTTGCCAAAATATATTTTTTTCCATTCTTTGACAGTACCACGATTCACGCAGTCAGAGCATTCGTAGGTAGTACATAAAAATGTCGATTTACTAAAATTATGTGAAACGGTGTTGAGATTTTAGGGAGAGCATTGGTTACATTGAAGGTCTTCTTCAGAAGATGTTTTGATTGTAAACGAGAATAAATTACCCAATTAGGTGGCAACTGTTCTGATCATCCTGACGTCTTATCTAAAATTAAGGTAATTCGTGAGTTTTTGCCAACTGTCGAAAGACACCATCGTGTCAACGAGAACTTTTATCTTACCATTACAGATCCTAGTATTCTGACTGAGGAATCCGATAAAGACCATCGATGTATAACCCATAATGAAAGTGCGTGAAGAAGAAATAATTGTTCATAGTGGGTACGTACTGTCTTATTCGCTTCAAGAACTTCCAAATACATCTTACTTTATCAAACCGAGCTGCACAAATATTTCTCTCGAGGAAACTATTTACTATAATCTATGCATTCTGCTGAACATGTCGCATATATTTACACTGCTTAAGTACGTCGATAAATCATTATATATAAAATACTTTTTAAAGATCAGTAACAATTTCTAATAACCTTGTAAAATTCCGTCACAATAGTTGAATAGTTTACACGAATCTACTTTTGAAAGTTTAGATTGGCTTCTTAAATGTTAATTCGGTCTTCCTCCCTAACCCTGAAATAACGGAATAGCGTGTTCCATCGCCGTAAAACATAAGTAACACAAACAATCTACTCTATCTTGTAAACCAGTGACGTGTAACAAGTTAGCAGAACATAAGGATTGGGCGTAGAGAGAGGTGCATGTGGCTTCCCACAGTGTTGTATATCGAGGATCATGGTGAAAATGCTTTCTTCGATTTACACGAGTAGTAAAGGAAGGAAACCTACTCTCACTGTATTATTTCCAAACATTCGAGAGAAGATAGATTTTGGCATTGTTTCAAGACAATTGAAACACACCAAGTCACAATTATAGCAAAATCTGAGTGAATACAGACCACAACTAGAGAGTTCAAAGAGATTGAAATAGACGAATTGAAATCGTTGATATCGAACTGCATTTTCGTCGAAGAGCCTAAATTGGCTGATTAGTATAATAATATAAGTATAACCTTTTATAAATAATTTTTCATTTCTAGGAGATTACTGTCGAATGTGGTTTGTCAAAAGATGAAATATACTTAAAGTAGTATCTCGGTGATTGTTCTAGTACTGTGCTTTTGTCCTAAACACATTTGCACAGAAATGTTAATATTACAATACATAAACATATCACAAAATGATTACGATGAAATATGATTCAATTCCTGATTTCTAGCTCTGCACGCACTCTCAAAAAGACTTTCATATGGTTAAGAGGGAATATGAAAATATCTAATGATTTGACATTAGCAATTATTAATTAAAATTTTATAGATTCACAAATGACTGAGCTAGTTAAATATCTTAGAATCATAACGAATTTTTATATGCATCATGCTATATGAATGTCCAGCCGTTTATCCATTATCTTGAAGTTCTGTATCTAGCTTACGCTCTCTGTTATAGAAATGTTTAGAACGATATACAGCACAAATTAATTTTTATGATTAATTTATAAAGTCTAAAATATTGCATTTGTCAAGTCCTAAAAAAGTGGAACCTATTCTCTTATCGGAATGTGTCCCTAAGACTCTCTTATCCCTACTAATTATTCTTTCCTTGATCCCGTCAAATTACTCTGGTGGCGTTTACCACTCATATTCTCTCACAAATTGTGTGAGGAAGATTGTTTTCCAGATAAAACAAACTGCAAATAAATAGTGTTTCAACAACTTTTCCCTTTTAAAACAAGGATGTCTAATGCTTGCTTTTGGATGTATAAGCTATTTGCCGAGCTAGGTTTGCACATTCTATTGACAGATAGTACGTAAGTGATGCAATCCTGCGCTATATTCAACAGGGGAACTTTCCACTAGCGTAGCTTTAAATTTCATCCACGGAATACATACATCATTCTGCAGGCTCTTTCATTCTGGTAACGCATGTCGTTATGTGGACAATGTACGGGGTCAAATAGATTCTCTGTCGTAATGTCACACGGATCGATTTAGCAACCTTTCTATATCAACTGTAAAGTATGAGCGAAGCAGCTAAACCCTCGATGATCCCACCAAAGGCAGTTAGCCATAAATATTTCATAAGATAGCACAAAAATCTACAACTAAATTACAACTATCTGATGGATGACGTTCTAGAGCAAATATCTCAATGTGCGTAAAAAATATTCAAAACTCTTACTCATTTAAATCGTATTTTGTAGCCTTATAACAGCTGCAAGCACGACGTAAATGAACGGACTTTCTGGTTCTGTGTATTGAGTTCATTGTATTACTGATTCGTACTAAAAATATGATATTGTTGTTTAATCGTTGCAAAAATTGGCATGGTGTGATAACTTAAATAGTCATTTCAAAAATGATTAATTTTGATATGGCTTAGTTCATAATCTATTATTACAATATTTAATAATTAAAGGTAAGAGTGAAACGAAACGGTTGTTACTTCTAAGATAAATAATGACAATTTGTGAGAAAACGTTAGTATGGTTGCAAAACGTCTGCAAAAAAGTCGTAAAGTAATAATAATAATGTAATATATAATTAATAATATATTAATATAATAATTAATAATAATAAGAAAATTACGGTAGGGATAGTAAAATGTTTTTAATTCTCAAATATGAGAGTTGAAACGGAACTGTATACGCATTAAACGTGAAGGGAGCTTACGGTTCGCTCGCGCACTGGTTCTTGAAAACAGCACCGCTCATATAGGGCCTTGACATGCGCTGCCTTGCGCCTCTGGGAGAGCTGTGAAAGCGCGTGTGGGGAGCGTGGCATATCCGCGGCTAGTCCGCAGGCCTGTAGTTCCGGCGAGTTAACGAGGCAGTAGGATTAATGGGACGAGTTTTTAAGAGGTGGAATCATAAAGAGAAGCCCTTACCTACAGTGAAATGTGGAGAATCTCACTTTTAATCTCTGTCCGGATTACTTCTGCCAGGACTTGATCTCTAGGCCAATTATCTCCAAAATGCTGAGACCGGACAGAAAGCGAGTGTAAAGGAAGAGTATCTTTGCACACTGCAACCAAGCAATTGTAAAAGAGGGTTACAAAGAAACTGCAATAGAAAAACTGCAGAAAAGAGAAAATTCTAGAGGCAATGCCCGAGAAATTTCCTATTAACTTACCTTAAAGACAGGGAACAAAAAAAATTCACTCAAGAAAAATATTTGTCAGAGAGAATGGAAGCTAGCAAAAGAAATGTAAATGAGTTTGCTCATTAGTAAGAATTATTGCGAAAACTTCTTGGAAGGATTTAAGTTAAATCGCACGTACTATTTTAATGGGTTCTAAGGCAATGTTATATTTTCACTTGTCTCAGAATTCACACATCTGAATTTCGAAAGTAGTTCATTGTTAAAATCAATCAGGGTACTACGCTCAGATGAAAAAAATTTACAATTCTTGGAAACTTTCAAAGACGGTTCTTGAGGATACAGAGGATTGAAGTACGCACAAGTTAGACGGAACAACTTGAATACGATCCTTGTGCTTTGAGCGAAACCATAAACGGCATCGTTTCACGCCGCCAATCCGCCCGGAATGTGCGCTTTGAGGCGTCCTGTGCAGTCGAGAAGCGAACGCAAAAGAGCGAGATAACGCACGGCCGTCACGCTCCTCCTAGCGGCGTTGTGATCCCCGAAACTATTGGTTATTTCGTCCGCCACTAGGCCCACTCGCAGTCCATAGCGGACGACCGGACCTTCCGGAATGCCGTCGCGCGTCCTGCGGCAGCGGGGTTGCCGCTGTGCGGAGGGCTGGCGGAGGTGGCGGCGCGTGTTTACGCGCTCGTGACGCTGCAGGCGGCGGCTGCGGGCTGGACGCAGGCGGGGACAAAGGCCATGCAGGGCCCCGGGTGAGCTAGTGTCTGCTACTCCGTTCGAATATGTTTTGGAGTTATCGATGAAAAATTAGGAAAGATGTAATAATGCAAACAACGGGTTCAAAGTTTAAATCCAATCTAGGTGAAGACGAACGAGACGAAAGGACTTTTGTCAAAAATTATAATCGCTGAAGAGATGTAAAGAATAGAATCCTAGAGCAGAGGCGGATTTACTCACAAGCAGTCTCAGTATGCCCTTAACGGCACTCGCTGAACGGGGTACCATTAATTTTCCAACAAAAAGTTTAGTGAAAAATGTAAACAAATAATACTTATATTTATAACATTGCAAAGATTTAGCTTTATTTTGATTACATATGCTTCAATACGGATTTCATTATCATTGCGGGCCGTGCCAGTACATTTTATTATTCTCGTATACTTAGTAGAGTAACAAAGTAGTGGTAAAGGTGCAAAAAACGATCTCGGCATTTGATGAAAACTACTACGTCTCCAGAGATTCGCTAGCTACCAAAAAAGTTGTTCTCATTTTAAAACGTCTTATTGGCCGTTCGTCTATCGTGTTCGTCGCACTAGATATTACTCAAGTCTCCTCGAACTGCCGCCATTAATAATATTTTGCGACACGTAAGCAATTGAGCAGTGCAAACCTGTGTCGTCGTTTTTGATACCCTACGAATGTCTCCAATGCCAACCACGATGCGTGATTAGCTATTAACGAGCATGCAGTATATAAGAAGGGAAAAAATGTAGTATCGATTCTGAAAGAGAGTTGTGCAGAACTTACGTTAGAATGACGATCTACTACAAACGCATCATTGATTCTCGCTCTCTAGCTAAAAGGTGAATAGCGATGTGAGTATTCTGCTCGTTGCCGCGAGGCTAACAGAATTGCAATTGGCGATCGACAGCTTACCTGAATGCTCCGCGGTAATATTGCGGCTGTCCTGATCTGTCAGCTGCACGCACGCTCGACAGTTGCAGCAACGGGGAGATGTAGAATGAGCAGGAAGGCAGGAGCGATGGAGCCAAGAGGGAAGTGAGAGGATGAGTAGACTAAGCAACGAGCAAGAGGGAGAGCTCTTCAGCTGCATTGTTCAACACCCGCGAAGAGAAATAGCGAGAGAATAGGTAAAAAAGTGGATATGCAGGATAGACGAATGGAAGAGAGAAATAATATAGTGGTGAAATAAGAAACAATCGAGCTTCGAAGATAAAAGTGCAAAGATGTAAGTTTCAAACGACATGAGAACAACAGGAGAAAACGCCACCACTTGACAAAATGAGTGATATAGAATAGACGGTGCGAAGTAACTGTGGAGCGGTTGGAACATGTCCGGGCGGAAGGGGCGTGAGAGAGGAGCAAAGAAGAAGCAAGGGGGCGGGGCGAGAAAGTCAGAAACTGGGAATGGAAGGGCGGGGCAGAGAAGAGTGAGAGAGAGAGATGTGGGGTGAGGCGCGACGAACCTGGCGAGGCTGCGCGGGACAGAGCGTATGGGGCGGAGAAGCGAAGAGGCGACAGAGAGGGTGGGGCGGTGCAGGGCGGAGTGGGTGCGGGCGGGGCGCGTGGGCGTCGCGTTAATCCGGCAGCGCTGGCAGCGGAGGAATCGGCTTCTGCGCGCATGAGCTCCTATCGATCTCCCGGCGCTCTGCAACAGCGTCAGCGCCAGCGCTTCCAAGTGGATCAAGTTGCCGGAGACCGGGGTTCGCGCAGATCGCGCTGATGCGCCGCGGCCACTAGCGAACGCCCGACGCCGCGACGCCGCCCTGCGTCGCATCGGTGCTGAGCTCGCCGCATATTGCAGCATTTGCGTCGTTTACTAGCCTTAATTAGCGCAGTGGCCGTGATAGCAGATAATGTTGTAGCTAATGTGTGGACATTAGACCGCCTACTTGCTTTTTATACAATTATAATCCTACAAACTTCAACAGAGGTACAGAATGACGAGAACAATAAATCACAAACACAGAGTTACATAACTACGATATTTCGACCTGGGGAAGTACACCGTTAAGTATCGCATATTGCTCTCGGCTATCAGAAAGTCGGACTCCTTTGCTTGCTTATAAGCCACAGTGAACCATTAAATTGTAATAAGATTACGACCAGATGTTGATTATCCACAGATAATTACAAAATAAGAACTTTTACTATGTAGTCGGCGAGTTGTCAATATCAAGGCGAAATTACTTTCTTCATCGTATGTAGAAGTAATGCAAACATCGAGGGCATAAAAGCACGGGCGTGAAGCCACAGAAGTGATAATCAAATGTATCCTGATGAATTTCATCGTTTTTTCTGACGTTCTACTTAAGTCGTGGGGTTGGAAGTTTGGTTTAATTGCTAGGTAATAGATTTAAAAGTACGTAAGTGTCCCACCTCTTGTTTCAAGGGAAAGGTAATGAGAAACCTAAATACAAAATTACAAGAAATGAAATGCATCGTATCGAATTAATAGGTAAACAAACAGAAATGTTTTAAGTTTGACATAAAACATTAGAAATGTAAAAGATGTACACGCGCCTTTCTTCAAAATTTCATGAATTTGTAAGAAATATTAAAAGCCAAATCCACGAATATTTACTTTCAAACTACGCCTTCGTTTCAAAGCACAAATGTCTTGTGGAACCACAAAATTATATGATGGCACATTGGACTTATTTCTTTCGGGCGAAATGCCCGCTGCCTTCTCACCATCGGAGTTTCGTCTTTTAATGACCAAACTGAGCAAAAAGAGAGAATAAGTGCCTGCCCTTAATTTGTAGAAATACAAGCACCCAATTCGTCTAGTCTTCCGACGCCTCGGAAGTGTGTTGGGGAGCAAAAATTTCGCGATAAAGCGTCAAGACGTATAATTAAGAATACTGCTCTCCGCTCTTAACAAGACTTCAAAGCACGCTTTCCAAGCACTTTCTGAGATTCAGGGTAATAAAGAAAAACTTCTGTGTTTCAGAAGAGGTTTCCGCAGAAAACTTGACCTAACAAACCTCATGAAACGCGTACTTCATAATTTGAATTGAGGAATGTGAGAATTCAATTCTCTTCATTTTGAAAATCTCATCCATCATGTTATTAAATTAGTTATTTTCCCCTTCGCCGAAGATAACATTCAGTAGAAAGTACTTCGGGTGAAAACTGTGAAGCATGCTTTCTCGTAAGTGGCTAGCAAACAGTTCGAGCAACACCCATTCAAACAGTTCTTCAAAGGAAACAAGAAACCAGCCACAATCCAGCAATCGAGAAATCCCATTACAGGTTACGAGACGTTCCATAGAGAAAAGGCTGACGAACAAAACTGGGTTTAGATTTACGAGCAAGTATATTAGAAATTTATTTTTCGCCTCAAAAGAAAATGAAAATGATCATTTCTCTTTTTTTAGAATATGACATAAGGTATTCAAAACAAGAAGATGATTAGGTATCAAACATATGTACAGTCACCATTATTTTAATTTCTGAGTCAGTAAAAAAATACACATTTTCTTTTGCAGAGTAACAACTGCAAAAATCATTATAAATTACTTTCTTGCTTTGCTTTATAAAATAACTACTAAACAACATTCCAAAGAGACACTCACTCAATCTTAATTTCTTACTTTTTGCGTGGCAATGCAATAATTGTGGAAGAAAATATCAATGAATAGTTTAAACATTATTTAAAGTAGCACTAGCTTAAGTACCGGTTTCAGGCACTATTGATGTCATGCAGTCACTACAGACGGGAGCTGCTAGGATTCAAGTCCCGACGGTAGCAGGATTTCGACACTAGCTACATAGGTCCGATCAACCGTTGTCTGGGAGGAGAATTCTAGCTCGGCTCTTCATCGGTAGTCGACCGACGTTCTTCGTACAGGCGAATGTCGGTTCCTAGAAACGGGACATGGACTACGCAAGCGATGTTCCTCTTCCTTGTCCTATCCTCACCCCTTACTTACACACACATGCACCACTCAACCATACATGCTTGCAAATTACTTAGATTAGCCATCCTTAAATAAGCTTTCTCTATGACGTTTCTCATCATAGTTTGTCGGAAATGCTTTCGTCGTAATTGAAAACTGATGATGTTGATTAGGAGGACTCATGACGTGAGAATACTAGGCACTATCCGAAGCATACTATTGCAGTTACATACTCGAAGAATCGACGCGGTCCAAGGTGAGTGGAAGGATATGCATACGTGACTGAACGGTAATTGATGCAAGGCATTTACGCACTAGCAGTAAATAGCAGTAGCTCATCATGAGCGTACTATTCTCCATACATGTCACAGCACCTGTTCAAACAAAGCATTCACCAACAAAACAATCGGCAGAACCCAGTTTTCCAATTTGCCGCAAAGTTCATTCAGACATAATGGTGGCCAAAGCACTAATAAACAAAAAAGTTGCTACCAACAATTAATCACATTATAATTTACGAAACTAATTAAGTCACTACAGTACATACTTTCTCGCATTATTGGAAAACAGTTAGGTAAATTATAATTTTACAATTTCAAATTTACAATCTCAAAACCTTTTTAAAAGACTTATTATTCAGAAACTGAATTTCTTGAGGATCAAAATCTCCATCTTCAATATTGTACTTTTGTCTGGTTAAATTTTGCAGTTTTTGTACAGCCAAGAAAAAAATTTTAAAAAAAGTTGTTTTTGAGAAAAATAATAAAAAAATTGCTGTGTATTTTACGCAAAATTGGGCGAAAGCAACTCATCTCTTTTCGAAAATTGTACATAATGTTATTTGAAGATCTGTCTTTGATCAACCGAATTCATTAATAAAGATAAACTTTATCTTCAACATTGTAGCTATGCTATAGAGACGACCGCCGAAAAAAGAATTGAATACTGTGCAATTTCGAAAAAATATGGAATCTTTTAACGAAAATGAACCTAAAAATAACAAGCTTGGCAAAACGTGTATGCTTCGCCTCAAAGGTCATGCAGTTTCTTCGCGCAGCAGCTTAGGAAGCCTCGAATATAGTTTTCCGTGTAATAAATAAATAATGTTATAACAATCCCTTCGCTTGTAGAGGACTATGATCACAAAAATACTTAACCTCATTCTTGTAGATAAGAATAATTTACAATGTGTTTCGTAAAACCTGAATACAATTTACGGTTCCTTGGACTTAAGGCCACTCGCCCTATGTGCCTTTTTATTTCGTATTATTTTTCATTTCAAATTAAATACGTAATTTGCAATATTATGTCAAGTACCTTGTTGAAAACTGAGATATGAAAACCAACATTATTACCGCTATTGTATTTCTCAAGTATAACGAATGTTCGCCATCAGGGTATTCCGAAATTGATATACAAAATCAGGATTAAAGGCATCCTGGCCACCCGCCAAAGCCCTAAATGCCTTATCATTTGTACCGACGCCAATCAGCGCGAGCGGCACGTGCGGCGTGGTGCCGGGCGAAATGGCGGCGCGGGCGCCTTTTCACGGGAGCGCTTGCAGGAGGGCCGCGCGAGAGGCCAAGGGCGGGCGGACGTCGCCCAGCGCGGGTCGCCCGCAACCGATCGGTGAATGGCGGCCGCTCCTCCCTCCCCCCCTCTCCACCAACCCATTCCACTGCCCGCTCGCCCGCCCACCCTGCGCCTGCCCGCCGCCGCCGGCCGGCCGAACACCCGCCCGTCCTCCGACAGACGCTTCGCTCGCCAGCCAACCCCACTGCTCGCCGCCTCAAGCGACCCCCGTCTGGACTGCTCATAATATGCCCCTTCACGATTACTTCCCTCCCGCCACCGTATGTCCACGGCCACTGCCCGCCCGCCCCCGCCCCCTACCACATCAGCTCGCTCGCCTTGTTTCATTCGCCCGTCTTCTCACCCTCTCGTCTCTCCCCTGCCCCGACTCCTCCACTCGACTGGGAAGTCATCCATCCTCGCTATTTGTATCCCCGTCCCTTCACTCATTCCAATTTACGTTTTTACACTTTTCCCATCGCTCCGGCCAACGCATTCTCCTACGTTAAAAAAAAACCTGCTCCTTTCCTTCCCGTTACACACAGCTACTGTTTTCCTGCAAAACTACCCGCATTTCCAGCTATGCACCTGCCTCACTGCCCTCCCCCGCTACCCAACTCACCTCATACGGCCCCCAGCACACACGCGGGCGCAACCGTCTGGGTTGTGACGGACATCACTGTATTTGTTCCCTCATGCCCAACTCCCCCCCCCCCCGACTACCCGCACGGCTACCAAATAATTTTTCCCGCCGTATCACCTGATACTGAAACACAATCATTGTTGTGATCAATTTCGTTCCTTCTACTAAATGTTTTCTTTTGCCTATTCGACTTGCTGCTAACGCCAGTTTCGTTCATCGCCAGTTTGTCCATTTCCCTTTCTATCTAACTCACGCGTCGCGGTTGTGGGGGGGGGGGGGAGTTGGCATGAGGGAACAAACAGGTGGATGTCCGTCACACCCAGACGGTTGCGCCGGCGTGTGTGCTGGGGGCCGATGAGGTGAGTTGTGAGCGGGGGAGGGCAGTGAGCAGGTGCATAGCTGGAAAGCGGGTAGTTTTGCAGGAAAACATGTTAGCTGTGTGTAACGGGAAGGAAGGAGCGGGTACGTAGGAGAATGCGTGGGCCGGAGCGATAGGGAAAAGTGTAAAACGTAATTGGATGAGTGAAGGGAGGGGGAACAAATAGGCGAGGATGGATGACTTCCCAGTCGAGTGGAGGAGTCGGGGCAGGGGAGAGACGAGAGGGTGAGAAGACGGGCGATTGAAACAAGCGAGCGAGCTGATGTGGTAGGGTCGGGGCGGGCGGGCAGTGGCCTGGACATACGGTGGCGGGAGGAGTACGTGAAGGGGCATATTATGAGCAAGTCCAGACGGGGGTACGCTTAGGCGGCGAGCAGTGGGTTGGCTGGCGAGCGAGCGTCCTGTCGGAGGACGGGCGGTGTGTTCGGCCGGCCGTGCGGCGGCGGGCAGGCGCAGGGGTGGGCGGGCGAGCGGGCAGTGAGGGTTGGTGGAGAGGGGGGAGGGAGGAGCGGCCGCCATTCACCGATCGGTGCGGGCGACCCCCGCGGGCGACGTCCGCCCGCCCTTGGCCTTCGCGCGGCCCTCCTGCAGCGCTCCCGTGAAAAGGCGCCCGCCCGCCATTTACGCCCCCGGCACCACGCCGCACGTGCCGCCGCCTGATTGGCGTCGGTACAAAATGATAAGGCATTTAGGGCTTTGGCGGGTGGCCAGGATGCCTTTATCTGATTTTGTATATCAATTTCGGAATACCCTGATGGCGACATTCGTTATACTGAGAAAATACAATTAGCGGTAATAATGTTGGGTCTTTCATATTCAGTTTTCAACAAGTACTGAACAAATATTGCAAATTACGATTTATTTGAAATGAAAAATATACGAAATAAAAAGGCACAAGCGCGTGGCTTAGTCAAGGAAACACGTAATGTATTCAAGTTTTACGAAACACATTGTAATTATTTTATTACAAGAATGGTAATATTTTTGTGATCATATTCCTATACAAGAAGGGATTGTTTAACATTTATTTATTTATTCACGAAAACTATATTCGAGGCGTTCCTAAGCTGCGCCGAAGAACTGCAATGACCTTTGAGGCCGAAGCATACACCTTTTGCCAAGCTTTTTTTTTTAGGTTCATTTTCGTTAAAATTCCATATTTTTCGAAAATTGCACAGTTCAAATTTTTTTTCGGCGGTCTCTACAACTACAATGTTGAAGATAAAGTTTATCTTTATTAATGAATTCGGTTGATCAAAGACAGATCTTCAAATAACATTATGTACAATATTTCGAAGAGATGAGTTGCTTTCGCCCAATTTTGCGTAAAATACAAGCAATTTTTTATTATTTTCTCAAAAACAACTTTTTTTAAAATTTTTTTCTTGACTGTACAAAACTGCAAAAATTTAACCAGACAAAAGTACAATATTGAAGATGGAGATTTTGATCCTCAAGAAATTCAGTTCTCTGAATAATCAGTTCTTTAAAAAAGGTTTTGAACATTGTAAATTTGGAAATTGTAAAATTATAATATTACCTAACTGTTCCCAATAATGCGAGAAAGTATGTACTGTTGTGACTTAATTAGTTTCGTAATTATAATGTGATTTAATTGTTGGTAGCAACTTTTTGTTTATTAGTGCTTTGCCACCATTATGTCTGAATGAACTTTGCGGCAAATGTGGAAAACTGGGTTCTGCCGATTGTTTGTTGGTGAATGCTTTGTTTGAACAGGTGCTGTGACATGTATGGAGAATAGTACGTCATGATGAGCTCACTGCATTTACTGCTAGTCGTAAAATGCCTTGCATCAATTACGTTGCAGTCACGTATGCATATCCTTCCACTCACCTTGGACCGCGTCGATCTTCGAGTATGTAACTGCAATAAGTATGCTTCGGATAGTGCCTAGTATTGCTCACTTCATGAGTCCTCCTAATCAACATCATCAGTTTTCAATTACGACGAAAGGCATTTCCGACAAACTATGTAGAGAAACGTCATAGAGAAAGCTTATTTAAGGATGGCTAATCTAAAGTATTTGCAAGCATGTATGGTTGAGTGGTGCATGTGTGTGTAAGTAAGGGGTGAGGATAGGACAAGGAAGAGGAACATCGCTGCCGTAGTCCATGTCCCGTTTCTTAGGAAACCGACATTCGCCTGTACCGAAGAAACGTCGGACGACTACCGATAGGAGCCGGAGCTAGAATTCTCCTCCAGACAACGGGTGAATCGGACCTATGTAGCTAGTGTCGAAAATCCTGCTACCGTCGGGACTTGAATCCTAGCAGCTCCCGGTCTGTAGTACTGCAGTGACATCAATTAGTGCCCTGAACCGGTACTTAAGCTAGTGCTACTTTAAATAATGTTTAAACTATTCATTGATATTTCTTACACAATTATTGCATTGCACGAAAAAGTAAGAATTTAGATTGAGTGAGTGTCTCTTTGTGGAATGTTGTTTAGTAGTTATTTTATTAAGCAAGCAAGAAAGTAATTTATAATGATTTTGCAGTTGTTACTCTGCAAAAAGAAATGTGTATTTTTTACTGACTCAGAAATTAAAATAATGGTGAAGTAACAATGTTTGATACCTAATCATTTCTTTTTGAATACCTTATGTCATATCCTAAAAAAAGAGAAATGATCATTTTCATTTTCTTTTGAGGCGAAAAATAAATTTCTTAATATACTTGCTCGTAATCTAACCCAGTTTTGTTCGTCAGCCTTTTCTCTATGGAACGTCTCGTAACCTGTAAATGGGTTTATCGATTGCTGGATTGGTGGCTGGTTTCTTGTTTCCTTTGAAGAACTGTTTGAATGGTGTGTTGCTCGAACTGTTTGCTAGCCCCTTACGAGAAAGCATGCTTCACAGTTTCACCGAAGTACTTTCTACTGAATGTTACTTCGCGAAGGGGAAAATATACTATTAATTAACATGATGGAAGATTTTCAAAATGAAGAGAATTGAATTCTCACATTCCTCAATTCAAATTATGAAGTACCGTTTCATGAGGTTGTTAGGTCAAGTTTCTGCGGAAACCTTCTGAAACACAGAAGTTTTCTTTATTACCCTGAATCTCAGAAAGTGCTTGGAAAGCGCTTGAAGTCTTGTTAAGAGCGGAGAGCAGTATTCTTAATTATACGTCTTGACGCTTTATCGCGAAATTTTGCTCCCCAACACACTTCCCGAGGCGTCGGAGACTAGACGAATTGGGTGCTTGTATTTCTACACATTAAGGGCAGCACTTATTCTCTGCTTTTTGCGTCAGTTTGGTCATTAAAAGACGAAACTCCGATGGTGAGAAGGCAGCTGGCATTTCGCCCGAAAGAAATAAGTCCAATGTGCCATCATAAATTTTGTGGTTCCACAAGACATTTTGTGCTTTGAAACGAAGGCGTAGTTGAAAGTAAATATTCGTGGATTTGGCTTTTAATATTTCTTACAAATTCATGAAATTTTGGAAGAAAGGCGCGTGTTACATCTTTTTACATTTTTAATGTTTTATTTCAAATTAAAACATTTCTGTTTGTTTACCTATTAAATTCGATACGATGCATTTCATTTCTTGTAATTTTGTATTTAGGTTTTCCAGTTACCTTTCCTCCTTGAAACAAGAGGTGGGACCACTTACGTACTTTTAAATCTATTTACCACAATGAAACAAACTTCCAACCCCACGACTTAAGTAGAACGTCAGAAAAACGAAGAAATTCATCAGGATACATTATGATTATCACTTTTGTGGCTTCACGCCCCGTGCTTTTATGCCCCTCGATGTTGCATTACTTCTACAACGATGAAGAAAGTAATTTCGCCTTGATATTGACAACTCGCCGACTACATAGTAAAAGTTCTTATTTTGTAATATCTGTGGATAATCAACATCTGTGCGTAATCTTATTACAATTAATGGTTCACTGTGGCTTATAAGCAAGCGAAAGTCCGACTTTCTGATAGCGAGAGCAATATGCGATACTAACGGTGTACTTTCCCCAGGTCGAAATATCGTAGTTATGTTACTCGTGGTTTGTGATATTGTTCTCGTCATTTCTGTACCTCTGTTTGAAGTTTGTAGGATCTATAATTGTGATTAAAAGCAAGTAGGGGTCTAATAGTCCCACACATTAGCTGACAACATTATCTGCTATCACGGCCACGCGCTAATTAGGCTAGTAACACGCAATGCTGCAAATGCGGCGAGCTCAGCACCGATGCGACGCAGGGCGGCGTCGCGGCGGTGGGCGTCGCTGTGGCCGCGCGCATCAGCGCGATCTGCGCGAACCCCGGTCTCGGCCAACTTGATCCACTTGGAAGCGCTGGCGCTGACGCTGTTGCAGCGGCCGGGAGATCGATAGGGAGCTCATGCGCGCAGAAGCGCGTTCCTCCGCTGCCAGCGCTGCCGCGATTAACGCGACGCCCACTGCGCCCCGCCCCCACCCACTCCCCCCTGCACCGCCCCACCCTCTCTGTCGCCTCTCGCTCTCCGCCCCATACCGCTCTGTCCCGCGCAGCCTCGCCAGGTTCTGGTCCGCCTCACCCCACATCTCTCCTCTCCACTCTTCTCTGCCCCGCCCTTCCATTCCCAGTTCTGACTTTCCTCGCCCCGCCCCCTTGCTCTTCTTTGCTCCTCTCCACGCCCCTTCCGCACCGACATGTTCCAACCGCTCCACCTTACTTCGCACCGTCCTTTCTATACACTCATTTTGTCAAGTGGTGGCGTTTTCTCCTGTTGTTCTCAATGTCGTTTGAAACTTACCATCTTTGCACTTTATCTTCGAAGCTCGATTGTTTCTTATTTCACCACAATTATTTCTCTCTTCCATTCGTCTATCCTGCATATCCACTTTTTTACCTATTCTCTCGCTATTTCCTTCGCCGGGTTGAACAATGCAGCTGAAGAGCTCTCCCTCTTGCTCGTTGCTTAGTCTACTCATCCTCTCATTTCCCTCTTGGCTGCCATCGCCTCCTGCCTTCTTGCTCATTCTACACTCCCCGTTGCTGCAACTGTCGAGCGCTGCCGTGCACTGACAGATCAGGACAGCCGCAATAACCGGATGCATTCCAGAAGCGTCGATCGGCCATTGCACTTCTGTTGCCCGCGGCACGAGCAGAATTACTTCATCGCTATTCACCTTTTTACTATGAGGCGGAGATCAATGATTGCGTTGTATAGTAGATCGCACTTCTCCGTAAGTCTGCACAACTCTCTTTTCAGAATCGACTATACTACATTTTCCCTTTCTTATATCTGCATGCTCGTTAAACTAAATCACCGCTAGTCGTGGTTGCATTGGAGACATTCGAGTGATGCAAAAACGACGACACAGGTTTGCACTGCTCATTGCTTATTGTCCAAATATCTATTAAATGCGGCAGTTCGAGGAGACTTGAGTAATATCTAGTGGCGACGAACAGATAGACGAACGGCCAGAAAGACGTTTTAAAGAGAACACTTTTTCGGTAGCAGCGATCTCTGGAACGTAGTATGTTTTCATCAAATGCCGAGATCGTTTTTTGCACCTTTACACTACTTTTACTCTACTAAGTATACGAGAAAATAAAATGTACTGCACGGCCCCGCAATGATAATGAAATCCGTATTGAAGCTATGTAATCAAAATAAAGCTAAATCTTTGCAATGTTATAAATATAAGTATTATTTGTTTTACATTTTTCACATAAACTTTTTGTGGAAAATTAATGGTACCCCGTTCAGCGAGTGCCGTAAGGGCATACTGAGACTGCTTGTGAGTTAATCCGCCTCTGCTCTAGGAGTTCTATTCTTTACATCTCTCAGCGATTATAATTTTTGACAAAAGTCCTTTCGTCTCGTTCGTACTTCACCTAGATTGGATTTAAACTTTGAACCCGTTGTTTGCATTATTACATCTTTCCTAATTTCATCGATAACTCCAAAACATATTCGAACGGAGTAGCAGACACTAGCTCACCCGTGGGGCCCTGCATGGCCTTTGTCCCCGCCTGCGTCCAGCCCGCAGCCGCCGCCTGCAGCGTTCCAGCGCGTCAAACACGCGCCGCCACCTCCGCCAGCCCCTCCGCACAGCGGCACCCCCGCTGCCGCAGGACGCGCGACGCATTCCGGAAGGTCCGGTCGTCCGCTATGGACTGCGAGTGGGCCTGTGGCGGGACGAAATACCAATAGTTCGGGGATCACAAGCGCCGCTAGGAGGGAGCGGTGACGGGCCATGCGTATCTCGCTCTTTTGCGTTCGCTCTCGACTGCACCGGACGCCTCAAAGCGCACATTCCGGGCGGATTGGCGGCGTGAAACGATGCCGTTTATGGTTTCCGCTCAAAGCACAAGATCGTAATCAAGTTGTTCCGTCTAACTGTTGCGTACTCAATCCTCTGTATCCTCAAGAACCGTCTTTGAAAGTTTCCAAGAATTGTAAATTTTTTTTCATCTGAGCGTAGTACCCTGATTGATTTTAACAATGAACTACTTTCGAAATTCAGATGTGTGAATTTCTGAGACTAAGTGAAAATATAAATTGCCTTAGAACCCATTAAAATAGTACGTGCGATTTAACTTAAATCCTTCCCAAGAAGTTCTTCGCAAATAATTCTTACTAATGAGCAAACTCATTTACATTTCTTTTGCTAGCTTCCAATTCTCTCTGAGAAATATTTGTTCTTTGAGTGAATTTTTTTGTTCCTGTCTTTAAGGTAAGTTAATAGGAAATTTCTCGAGCATTGCTCTAGAATTTTCTCTTTTCTACAGTATTTGCTTTTGCAGTTTCTTTGTAACCCTCTTTTACAATTGCTTGGTTGCAGTCGTGCAAAATACTCTTCCTTTACACTCGCTTTCTGTGCCGGTTCTCAGCATTTTGGAGATCATTGGCCTAGAGATCAAGTCCTGGCAGAGTAATCCGGACGAGATTAAAAGTGAGATTCTCCACATTCACTGTAGGTAAGGGCTTCTCTTTTATGATTCCACCTCTTAAAACTCGTCCCCTTAATCCTTACTGCTCGTTAACTCGCCGGAACTACAGGCCCTGGGACTGCCGCGGATATGCCACGCTCCCCACACGCGCTTTCACAACGCTCTCCCAGAGGCGCAAGGCAGCGCATGTCAGGCCTAATGAGCCCGGTGCTGTTTTCAAGGAACCAGTGCGCGAGGCGAACCGTAAGCCCCTTCACGTTTAATGCGATACATATCCGTTTTCAACTCCTATTTGAGAATAAAAACATTTTACGTACCGTATTTTATTATTATTATTATTATTATTATTATTATTATTATTATTATTATTATTATTATTATTATTACGACTTTTTTGCAGACGTTTTGCAACCATTAACGTTTTCCAAAATTGTCATTATTTATCTTAGAAGTACAACCGTGTCGTTCACTCTTACATAATTATTAAATATTGTAAAATGAATTTGAACTAAGCCATATCAAAATTAATCATTTTGAAATGCTATTTTAAGATTATCACCCATGCCAATTTTTGCAAACGATTAAACGAAACAATATCATATTTTAGTACGAATCAGTTAATACAATGAAACTCAATACACAGACCAGAAAGTCGTTCTAATTACGTCGTGCTTCAAGCTTGTTATAGGCTACAAAAATACGATTTAAATGGTAGAGTTTGAATATTTTTTCGACATTGATATTTCTCTATACGTTCATCCCTCCAGATAGTTGTTTTATTGTATTTTTTGTTCTATTTTAAATATTTTGGCTAACTGCCTTTGTGTGATCATCGAGGGTTTAGCTGCTTTCGCTCCATACTTTAAGTTGATATAGAAGGTTGCTAAATTCCGTGTGACATTCGGCAGAGATTTATTTGACCCCGTTACATTGTCCACATAACGCACATGCGGTTACCAGATGAAAGAGCTGCAGATGATGTATGTATTCGTGGAATGAAATTTAACTCCTAGTGAAAGTTCCCCCGTTGAATATACGCAGGATTGCATCACTTACCGTATATCTGTCAATAAATGTGCAAACCTAAGCTCGGCAAGATGCTTTACATCAAAAGCAGCCATTAGAATTCCTTGTTTAAAAGGGAAAAGTTTTGAAACACTATTTATTTGCAGTTTGTTTTATCTGGAAAACAATCTTCCTCACACAATTTGTGAAGGAAATGAGTGGTAAAGCCACCCAGAGTAATATTACGGGACAAGGAAAAATAATTAGTAGGAAAGAAGTCTTTAGGGACCATCCGATAAGAGAAAGGTCTCCACTATTATTTTACGGAATTGACAAATGCATATTTTAGACTTTAGTAAATTAACATAAAAATTATTTTGGCTTATATCGTTCAAAAACATTTCTAAACAGAGAGCGTAAGCTAATACAAAATTCAAGATAATGGATAACGCTGGGAATTCATATGCACTACAATAAAATTTCCGTTTATGATTCAATATTTTAACTTAGCTCAGTTCAATTTCGAATCATAAAATGTTTAATAATAATTGCTAATGTATCATTAATATTTTCTATATTCCCTCTTACATATGAAAGTCTTTTGTGGATTCTGCAGCTAAATCGGAATTGAATAATATTTCATCGTAATATTTGTGCTAATGTTATGTATTTAATTAACATTTCTGTGCAAATGTGTTTTAGACAAAAGCACAGTACTAGAACAACCGAGATACTACTTTAGTATATTTACATCTTATTGACACCCATTCGACAGTAAATTCCTAGAAATGAAAAATTATTATAAAAGGTTAATTTTATTATTATAATCAAGCATTTAGGCTCTTCGAAGAAAATGCAATTCGATACAAGATTTCAATTCGTCTATTTCAATCTTTTGACGCTCTATTGTGTCTGTATTCACTCAGATTTTGCTATAATTGTGACTTGTGTGTTTCAATTGTCTTTGAAACAATGCCAATATCTATCTTTCTCGAATGTTTGGAAATAATCAGTGGAGTAGGTTTCCCTTCCTTTACTACTGTGTAAATCGAAGAAAGCATTTACACCATGATCCTCGATAACAACACTGTGCGAAGCCACATGCACCTCTCTCTCGCCCCATCCTTTGTTCTGCTAAACTGTTACACGTTCAACTGGTTCTACAAGATGAGTAGATGTTTGGTTACTTATTTTTACGGCGATGGAACAACGCTTATTCACGTTATTCAGGGTTAGGGGGAACGACCGAATTATTTAAAAGCCAATCTAACTTTCAAAAGAATTCGTGTAAACTTTCAACTTTGTGAAGGAATTTTTACAGGTTATTAAGAAATTGTTTACTGAACTTAAAAAAGTATTTAAATAAATGATTTATCGACGTACTTAAACAGTGTAAAATATGCGACATGTTCAGAGATGCAAGTATAGTAATAGTTCCTCGCAAGTAAAATTATTTGTGCCACTCGGTTTGTAAAGTAAGATGTTTGCGGGTTTTGAAGCCGAATAAGCAGTAAGTACCCACTAGAACATATTTTCTTTCTTCACGCACTTTCATTATTGGTTACATCGATGGTCCTTTATGATTCCTCAGTCAGAATACTAGGATCTGTATCGGTAAGAATAAAGTTCGTTACACGATCGTTCTTTCGACAAGTTGCAAAACTCCAATTACCTTAATTTTGGATAAGACGTCAGGATGGATCAGAACAGTTGCACCTAATTGGTAATTTATTCTAGCGTTTTACAATCAAAACATCTTTCTGAAGAAAGACCTTCAATGACAATTCTCTCCCTAAAATCTTCATACACGTTTCCATAATTTTAGTTAAATCACTTTTTATGTACTACTACGAATGTCTGCTGCGTGAATCGTGGTACGTCAAAAATGGAAAAAATATATTTTGGCATAGAAAAAGTTAAATCTACTTGTGAGCATAAAGAGCTAGTAAGTCTGAGCTACTCTATTTGTTTGTGAATTTTGGGTATCTGAGAAAAAAATATATTACCAAAAATATGTATAATAGCAAATATTTAATATCCGCTTTTCTCAGAACTATTTTCTTTACATAATACTCATTACGTAGCAAGTACAGGACATAAAGAAGATTTGCTAGAATAAATTTAGAAATAAGGGATAGGAATGATACTACTTTAATTCCTTATAACTCGGAAAGAAAGAAAGATACTACATTTATAGTACTTTCAAATTATTACTTTCCTTATTTTCGAGACGCATTTTGATCTTCAGTGCATCCACGCGATTCAGTGGATGTAGAATGTATAAAAAATAATAGATAATTTCTCGCAAATATGGCTCTGCTGGCGTTGAGCACCTACGCAAATGTGGCTGTCAGCGGAGTTTCCCTTTCCGATATGAATTTCTCCGTTATTGATTTGCGGGACATGTTCGGGGAATTCGGACTTGTCGGAATTCCACATTGCGGACTTTTGTATTGACTTCCCACTAATTGAATTTATTCTCACATTTCCATTTCACGTCATTTCAAATCACGATTACTCCATATTTCATAGCTCATTGCTTTTCGACATTCAATGGCAATTTGTTTATTTTCTCGTAGCAGTAACGTTTGGTTGAAGTCCAATCATCTTTTTCAAATTCTTCCTACAGACTAGGAAATCGGAACTTACCGGGTAACTACCAGCTCTTTAAGTAAAATTATTCCCCAAAGTTTGTCGTAATACAGAAAGAGCATTATTGCTCAGTTCATGTGCAGGTAAGAGCTTATATGTCAAGGCGGCACCACACATTCGGCATTCGCCGACCAGCTCGTCCAATCCCTAACAGCTGATGATTTTGATGTGTCCTAAAAAACGACATGCGGTGCGTAGGACGAATACCGAATGTTGGGCGCTCGACAAATCGCAAGCAACCCCTGCGCACTACTCAGGATTTAGCGAGCGGGCGCTCACCATTTCGCCGAATGCCGCATGTGTGGAGACGCCCACATGTTCAATGTACATTTTGTGTGTTATCATTAATATTCTCGGCAGGGATTATTCAGAAGACGCAAGCACACAAAATTTGTTTTCTGTGACAGAAGTGAGCAATATTCGGCAGTTTAATAGTCTAGTGTTCACCTTAACCATAACTTTTTCACGTTTCGTTGTGATAAATTTCCCTCTTTGCACGATATTAATGCTTTAATAATGAACCTTACTCTCTCCACTAGTTCGGGCATCCATTTGTGGTACGATGTTGTGTAATATGTTCATTTTCCTTTCAAGGAGTTATAACTCAATTTATTGTGTAGTTCCTGACGAACCACACTACAAAGTACTCTAAAATTAAAATATTTCAAATACTCGTATAAAATGTAAACATATTCTTTACTGCCTTAAAATGTTCTTTTTAATTTATTTCCTGTCCGTTCGGGCCTTCAGGCCTTTCAGAGTTATTATTTACAAAATATACATTACATGAAAGCATAACAGTTTACTTCTGTTACATTAACGCTCAAGTACACTAACTTGAGCTTGTTTTAATCTATTTATATACAGCTCATATTTACATTTAATAAAATAATAAAGTATTATAAGGAAATATCACATTTGCGAACAATATATAAAGTTACCTATAATGTTTTTATCATTTTCACCAGCAATTCATGGCAGTTTTAAATGATATTTTGGAAAGTGTGACAATATCCTGGATTAGCACAAGCTGTACTGACAAACTTGCTAGAACAAACTTAAAGCTGCCTTAGACATTTTTTATAGTTTGCGTATGTGAACTTTCATGCAACTAATATATAACTTTATTCGAATTTGTTCTTTAGAAATAAATCAGGGAGCTTCGGTAATCAGTCTTAGAAATTTGTTTTGGATTATTTCTGAATGTGTAAGTTTGTAGCGCCTCCCAATACTGAGCACTCGTAGGTCAGCAACGATTGAATTATAGATCTATAAATTGTTGCTCCTTAATGCTAATGTTTTATTTATTAAAGGGTGTAGTTTGACTTTTTTTAATAAGTTGTGTTTACAATACCTGCTATGTGGTTCTTCCATGTTAATCTCCTATCTAATTTGACTCTTTGGTATTTGACAGGTTGGTTATTATTTAATCAGAGAATCGGATTGTTATTGATTGTTAAAACTGGAGGGGCTATACATCTTTTAAGGGAGAAACTTTTAGCTTGGGTTTTGGATATATATCCATATTGTTATAAGAAGTCTCCATTTATCCATGTAATTTAAGGCGTTTAAAGCATTTTGCAGCTATTCCATGAGCGATAATCAATGCTTGTTGTGAAAAAAATGGCACACTCATTGATGGTATCATAAAACGGCAGTGTGTGAAATCAATTAATAAATTCTCTAAAATGTTTATTCGTTTAAGTACGATTGCGAGTACTACGACTACGAATCCTTCAAAAACTCATGAGCGTTTTGAAGCGATGTTGTCAATGATCAGATAGTTGGGACTTTGCAACAATCGACTTCGAGCAATCAACGAGCCTCACTTCGAGTTGCACAATCGCAGATGCTCAAAAGTGGCGTTGAGTGATCGAGTGATTGCCGTCGATTGCTTTACGCTCCGCTGCCCCTGATACGTTCGGGCCCAACTAGTGGTTTCGTGGAATAGTGTTTGTATTGTGGCGTCTTTGCCGGGGCAATAAATCACAGACGTGAATGGTTTGTAATTTATTGAGTATTCATTTGAAATAGCTCCACGCCTGACCTCACTATTTACAATAATTAACGAATAAATATATTGACCCGTTACTGAAGGAAGTTTCCTGTTATCACCACCGCTGGCCTGATAATTTGAATATCTTATTCGGTCGGTGATGCACCGTTGCCTACGTGAGCATACAAGCGAATAGCCGCCACCTCCGTCTCGTCGTACACGGGCTTAGTTCCCTGCCTCAGTAAGCCATGCATTGAAATGCAGCGCCGCGCACAACCCACACGACTTACTACCGCGACGCGCCCATGAATCATAAGAAGAAGGAGTTTAGGTCCGGGGTCCGTTTATATTACCTTCTGGGCCGGCTGACGGAACTGCGTCATCTCGTTTCGCCGCATGCTGTTTTGGAAGACGCCTTTCCACAGCCAGAGTGTCTACGGGGTTCACAAATTTGCCCAAGTGGTCTACGGGGTTCACAAGTGGCCACCCACGACACGGCACCCCATCCCTTCCGCTCCCTAGGTTTGCCATTGTTCAGCCCGGCGTCTCTTCCCGCCAGCGCTGTCCATGAGCATGAAATGCACGTGGCTGATATTTTGTCACGTTTGTACAAGGCGACTGACACGACGCCACAGTATCCCGCGTTTGCCGGCCCTTCGCTGCGCTGCCTTCCCTTCCGCTTCCCGGGTGCGCCGCTTCTCAGGGCCGCACAGAAGCCCCGCGCCGCGCCGCGCCGCGCCGCGCCCCCTCGCAATTCGACATCGGCGATGAATCAGTGGCCTCAGCCCGGAACCGGCTTTGTACGGCTTCCTTTTGACGCCATCCAAGTTTTGTCGTCCGCGCTCGGCTGCGGCGGAGACGATTATTTCCAGGCGAGGCCCTCGCGTGGAGTTACCACTCCGTGTCCATCGACCCTGCCGGCTGCTCTACGGTTTCTTTGAATCGAAACCTGTCGCGTGAAGAGCTTTGCAAACCCCGAACAAATCACTCGGACCCGTTTCGTGAGAAGAACAAACCTGCCGGCACTTGACGTGGAGTACATCAAGACAACTGCGAAAACTGGGCAATGGCGCTTACAGGAAAATCTTCATGCTAATACCATTAATGTGGGGACTACTTGAGACACATTTGCTATCAATGAAAACATTGTCAAATTTCCCAGAATATTTGAACTATATGTATCTTCAATCTCTATTTTGTAAATAATAGAAATCAAAAATCGATTTATTTAAATGTAAGCTCATTGTGATTATATTTAATTGATATCTACATAATGATAATTTTAGTAATTGAATATGCATAAAATTTTTAACAGGACATATAATTATTATTTTATTGCGATTGAATACAGTATTTGGTGTTGTAGTGTCGTTGGCAAAAGAATTCATATGTCATTAACAGCTTTTGCTTTTCCAGTGAGTCTAACGAATGTTCCAAGAGTTAAAGCACAAGAGTAAAGATCAATGAATTTAATGTCCAACCTTCGCATATAACACTTTTTTTAATATTTGGTTATGTCATTCGTTAAGGGGGCAGAAGATGGACATGGAAACAACATGGACATGCCTT
>BOPP01000005.1:14738838-14751083 GCA_017312745.1 Gryllus bimaculatus | reverse complement strand
CGGGACGGCGCGGTCCGGAGGCGGAGCAGCGTGGGACCCCTGCGTCCAGGCGCCGTATTTATTCTGAGGCCGCGCGCGTGGAGCGTAAACAGAAGCCCGCGCCCGCTCCTGCACTCGCGCCCACACGCCCCTCCCTCCCTCCTGCAACTCCCAGCTAACAGAAAGGCGGAGAAGCAACCGCAATGAATGGGGACTACAGAAAGGAACATTGGTGTAGAAATAAATAGAGAAACATAAGAGTAAATAAATTAATCAAATAATATATTAGCTAACATGTTGGAAAATAATATCTTTGAAGGAAACCCTGATAGTGGCAAGCCCCTATTCGTCTGAAACGATATACAGAATCAAGCTCTGAGTTTCCTAGTCACTCCACTGCAGATGGTGAAAAGTAACCTTTCATTGAAGAAATCGCAGGGACACAATCTTACCTTTACGGTCGCCTTTTACATCGACAGCCCCTCACCCGTCGCTTATCGCTTCTAACCTTTCGATTGCACAATATTCAAAATATTTGTTCTTGTTTATTTATTTATTTTCATTTAATTTTATTTATTTAATTATTTTAGTGTGACGAGGATCAAGAGCAATACACAAACACTGCCTCCAAAATCGGCAACACACTTGCCTTAGTTTCTACTCAGCTCCCTGATCCTTCCTTCTGCATGTGTGTGCTTTCGTTCTCCTCCATCCGGACACTGAGTGAAGTGGCCGATCTGGCAGACGGCTCGCACGCGAGCTACGCCCTTCGCGCAGCGATCTCCAGTGGAAGGAGGGTGAACCGAACGCATCGCGAGCTGTGGCGACGCGGAAGCAAACGCTCGCTTTTAATTGCATATCATATTGTGGGTACGCCATATGAGCGAAATTGATTACCACTTATTCTTTTACAGTGCGAAAGAGTCCTTAGCCATTCGTTTCACCATTAGACATTCTTATTTATTTTCATTTGGATTTCAATTGTAATTGCCATGGCGGCCGGTGGGTCCTTATCCTGATGAGAATGTGGAACAACGCACTTTCCGAGATAAAGCATTTACTACACTAACGAGATTAGTGACCATAGCAGTAGACGTGCCCGGTCATATCACTTAATCTGACGGCATTGGTGCACAAAAGCATAGGAGATGTGGAACGAAAATGAAAGAGTCAGGCACAGTAAAAGAAGAATGAGATAAGTGTAGTTGCAGCAACGTATGAAATAACAGACAAGTCTCAAGCATATGTATTGCTGTTTAAGGAATGGAGAAAAAGGGAAGAAATCATTGGAGAGCATAGTGCACGCTCATTGGCTCCACAGAGCGTGCTCGTGAAATATTTGAAGTAGAGAGATAAGATAGGATGTTAGAGGCGCATAGGAAGAAGAGATGGGATATATACCCATTTGCTGAATATAAGTTTCTGACTTGTAAGTTTTCCGAAAATAATTTTTCCCATTTTCTTAGTTCCTTCAGAAATAATGAAATCGCAAAGTATCCAAATCGAAAAATAAATGGTCAGAATGTTTATGTCCAAAAAAGAATAATGATAACGGATGTGAAGAATACACTAAATAATCAAGAATTATTTCTGAATACAGTAAGATTCTGATACAGAAAAAGCAAAAATAAAAGAAATAAATAAAAACTCTTAGAGGACGGCAAACGAATAAATTAACATTAAAGATTCATTTAGAATCTTTTTCGTAACTGTATCGGTTCGTATGATTAAATAGTTTCACTGAAAATTTCTCATTCAAGAACGTTTCTGATTAGATTTGTTGTTTCCTTTTATGTTCAGAAGTTTCGGAAATTTCGAAATATTTCAGCATGCCTGAAGAATATTTCCACAGTGTTACCAACCCAGTTTAACTCGGAATGCTTGAAGGAATGCGCCGCCACTTTGACAATTCGCTCGGAATTCTCATTCGATGTTTGTTTGAGTGAAACAGTACTCTTCGTTAAACATTGGAATTAAACCGACATTTACCTCCAGTCCAATATGATTGCAAATTCAGGACATTCTTGTGCAATTATCGTTCTTTTATTAACACTCCATTAAAATTTTTCTCTTTCCACGTATTACATAATTTCATTTGTTTTTATTAGGATTCTAACTGTTTTTATGATGAATCGGAATTAAATCCGCCTGCTGTTTTTCTCTCTAAAAGGAAGAGAGAACATTAGCAATGTAATGTGAGTGTGTCCGAAAATATGTTTTGAGAGCTCCACAGTAATTTCATGAATTATAGGGGGTGAAAACTTTCAATATAAACTTTCATAGGAATTAAAAACAACGAAATATTGAGTGAATGTACGTTTGCCCAGACAGAATATTTCGATAAAATTCAATTTTTTATGCTAAAATAGTGAAGTACTGTTGGAACCAATTCAGTTATTTTTCATCCCCAAAATGTCATCATCTTGTCCACACTCATATCTTTGCTTCGAAAATGAAGAGTGTATCTTACAGGACGTTCAGTGACATTTTTTCAAAATAGACATTTTGCTCTATATTAATTCTCCACAACGTGCATTGCTATATCGAAGCAATAATTTTAATTCCTAGTGTATAAATAATCAGGCGTGCATCGTACCCTACAAGTAGTTCCTCTACCTGTCAAGTAGTTCGTCCCTCGAGTACTTGCTCCTTTAGGATCTGTAATGGTTATTCAAATATGTTTGAGGACGGGTGTAGTTACAATTAAACTGTAGAATTACACATATGCCAAACTGCTTATTGAATCTGTTTCAAGAGAAGAAAGGCAAGTGGCCTTGGAAGTGAACAAGTCGGAGGGGAGAATTTGAAAATGCCGGAAATGAATGTGACCAGCAAAACGGATACGATGTTAAAAGAGATATCGTCAGAGAGAAAGTAGAGAATTTTTATTAAATAATGATCTAAAACGTAATATTGTTACCACTAGATAATGTTAAGAATTACAACTTTTAAGCAACTTGCAATATCTGAAGTCATGGTTGGTATATTTGATGAAGAGTACTGAGAATTTTAAATTAGCTTGTTTTCGGTTATTCAGGAAAAGGCCTAGAATTCACATAGGATACCCCGGCTGGTATGACGCAGGCAAACGGATGTTAGCGCACTGTCTCTGACTGGGAGGTCCTATACTTCGACTTATTTAGAGCTTCATTTGACAGGTCATCAGGCGGTACGATGTCATCCAATCGGGAGCTTACATTCAACCACACGATTGGATGACACCGTAACGAGCTTATTCACGTCAACTGAAGATGATGCTTAAAATCCGCAAGTATAAGGTTACGGTTCCGACAAAGGTGAATCTTTCGACACGAATACATAGCTGGAAAATAATTTCTACGGTCGGCTGCTCTGATCGCTGGTTTTAAATCCATGTTTTCTCCTATCAGTATCACCACGCGCGGTTCTTTCCTTCCTCATCTTTGCCTCACCTCATGTCTCTCCCCCCTCTCTCTCTCTCTCTCTCTCTCTCTCTCTCTCTCTCTCATCACTCACTCACACACACACACACACACACACACGCGCGGCGCGCGCGCGCGCACATACGCACACAGTAATGTCATAACTATCAACGAAGGCAACACTGACGCCAGGAGACGAAATATGAGTTTAGAGATTGTCCTGGCTGAGGCGGAGTCCCATTGGCAGGGAAATCTGTTGAGGATTGCCCAAACCGACGTTCGGGTCAGCGCTGAATCTCCAATTTCGGGATATAAAATGCATCACACTTACGGGACTCATTGCCATAGGAATTGACGCGCTTGGGTGCATAGAATAATCCATCGCAAAGGAGACAACACTTTTTACCATCTATCTACATTTTTGTAAGAAAATTATATAACTTTTTATTGTCAAGTACCATTCACATTCTCTTTAATAACATTGTGTTATTTTATAAATATATCACAAAACGTGTAATTTCGCGTAACACCCTTACCCTTTCCGAATTTGTTACTTTGTTCCCATTGCATTATCACCTACTGCTTTTGCAGCTTTTAACTTTACAAGTATGTTTCTAACTGTCAATGTGGGTTTCAGGAGACAAACTTTGAAAAAAGTGTTCAAAAAGAACAGTCATTTTCAAGTAATCTCAGCAACTCTACTTTGTCGCTTAGGCTCTTTCTAAGCTTATATCTTGAATTTGATTAAATCAGACGTATTCTCTTTGGTTTCGGAAAAATAATATTTATAAGAGGAGAAATGCTGTGTTTTTCAGCACTATCTCCTACATTCATGTATTATTTTTATTTTGGAAACATCTATGACACTGATGCTGTAAGCATTTCAGTTACTTTTTCAGGGTACCATTAGTACGAGTGAAGTAAGCTCGACTCTCGCCTCCAACTAGAGGGATTTTAATCAGCGGGTAGTCGTTCGAAGCCAGGCGGGGTTCCGGTGGCGTCGGTCCTCCGCGGGGGGAGGGGGTGGAGTCTGGCTCCGCGTCTGCAGACGCCGCTGCGCTCACTCTTAGCGGCGGCCGCGGCTGAGAGGCGCCACACCCTAATTAGACGGCGGCGGCGGCGCCGGGAGTGGGATGCGGAGCACGAGGAGGGGAGGGCTGAAGGGGAGGGTTGTGAGAGATCACGGGGATGCATGGGGGAATGTTTGGGAGACTCAGATGGATTCCAGGAAACAAAGTTGAAATGATCGTTTGGGATTTTCTACATTTGTAGATGTGGTAGTATTTTGAACTCTAATGGAAGGTTTCCAAAACACGGTCTAATGTGTTGTCGATTTTTTTATTTTTACAAAGCGCATTTTAAACCCGGATTTCATTTGTGAAGACAAGGTTTGGGCACCATTTTGAAAAGTGGTTCCAGCCGCGGAGTAGATTTTCAGACTTTGGCGTTGTGATTCATGATTCATATTTCACAATGAGACGTGTGTATACACTTCACGTCTATGTACTCAGTGCTTTCAGATTGACTACAGGCGCGTTTAATGATTCACAGCATTTCCACCGCGAACAGAGACAAAGATAAAGGAGTTGACTGTCGAGACTGACACCAGAATAAGCAGGAAGAAGACAGGATTACGCTAGACGCAAGAGAAGCGGTGAAGATTACCGACCAAGTCAAGTTCAAAAGGACTTACAGTCAAGAGTGGGGAAGAAACTGTGTACGCAAATGAGGAAGAGACAAAATCCAGAGCGAATTCGCAATAGTGATAAACTGATCCTGCAATGCTTTCAGAGGAGGAGGAAGAGGAGATTGAGGGAGAGGAGAATGCGCCATTGCCGGAGAAGGAAGCGGCGAAAGCCGAAGAGAGGAATCGGAGGCAAGAGGAGAGAGGAGTGGCGTGGCCGAGGTCGTGGCGGGGCGCGGAGATGATCAGCCAGATAGCGCTCCTCCGACCCGGAGAGTCTGTCGCTTGCTCCTCGAAGCCAACTCGGCCGTCGTGTTTTTGCCTCCTCCCTCCTGCACAAATCATTTGAAGTATATTAAATCTAAAACTGTGCGGCGGCAAAGAGATTATCTTGGACAATTCCAGGTATTCTGCTTTTCGAGGAGACGTACCGCTAATGGTGTCGGTGTGCTATTTTAATGTACGATGAATAGCTTTTCGTCGTAATTCTAAGGGTCATATTGATCCGCGGCCGTACACTTGGAACGATGGCTTGCGATTCTTGGAAGATTTTATTTGAGCTTTTAGCTTTTCAGTCAAATTTGCTTGATGGTAGCTTTATGTTTTCTCAGAAATACATTTCCTCTACAGGAAAACTGTGTTTTTCATATAATATGCCGTTTCTTCAGATTATAAAGAGTTCTTAAAACATACATGAACAATTTTAGCATGAAAAAGAGCAGGGGGCTACATTGGTTTCCGGAAGATCCTCGTCAGAATATACGATATTATAAAGAATAAAATGAGATTAATGAATATGATATTTTTGCAAAAATAATTATTCATTTATCTGTACTTTTATTTAATCTTTCACGAGAAACTTCATGAAGTTATCTGTTCCTTCATGAAATACTAGTTCTTATGATCCTGCGTTGCAAACTTTCATATTTTCCTCTTTTTTTCGTAGGGCTTTTTCCAGCCGACAGCCGCTCGCCGTTGTGCGCATATTCGATCATACACTAGACACCAACTCACTGGGGGGTTCCTCTATTCTGCAGTCAGCAGGTCCTCCGAGACATCACATACATGAGAGACAAGGGACAGACAACCACGCCCAAGGCTGATCTCGAACACGCCACCCTTCAGACCGAAGCGCTCAAGCAGTACACGCTCTTAGCCGGCCATCCTGGTCGGCATATTTTGCATATAATCTTTCAAAAATTAATTTTATCTTTATAGACAATAAAACGTTGCGATTTTTTATCAGAATGCATACGTTGATTTTTAACACATACTGTTTCCATCCATGACAGTACTCGTCGGTAAGTCAAAGACATTTTTTTAATAAGAAAAAATAATGTTTGGCGCCTTGCAACACGAATCGTTCGATCGTTCTAAACCAGTCTCGATTGTCCCCTTGCATTATCAAGTCGTCTGGGAACCCTGATTCAATTCAGTAGATGACCTCCAAAGTTTATTTATTGATTAGTGATTCCGCGCGCGTCAACTTCTAAGGTTATTAGTCCCGTAAGTATAGTATTTATTATCGCAGGAGGTGGCTGTTATCTTCTCCTAGTGGATGGCTAGATACGGCGCCGACCCACCCGTCGGCTTGCAGGGTTTTCCATAACCAGGTATCTCCCACCAGCGGGGCACCGCCCCAGCCGAGGAAAGCTCTGAGCTAGAATCGAAAATTCTGCCAACACCACCAGGACTCGAACACCCTAGGACCTCCCGGTCAGGGGCACTGCAGTGACATCAATCGATGCCCTGAGCCACCCAACCAGGTGCCTCTAAGGGTTACAATTCCACCGCGTTCCGGGAAATTTCTCTCACTCGCAGCCACGTCTGAAGCCCTGGAATCCGAGGCGTGCGATCCCTGCCGCTCTCCTCTCGGGGCGAAACAAGAGCTTCCTGCGTGCGTCGGCTCCGAGTTCGAAGAGCTCGCTCTCTAATTTCCTAGCGCCTTGGACCTGAACGCGGAGAAGCGCCGCTGCGCAGGTGAGGGGTGGAGAGGCCGCCGCGGGGGCAGAGCGGGCAAAGGGCGGCGCCTGCAGCTGCCTTGCGAACGCTGATCGATTGATTGAATAGTGATCCGGGCACGTAAACAGATAACGTCATTTGTTCAGTACGTGTAGTACATGCGTTTACATCGAGAGGTGGCAGTGTGCTACAGATGCACCCAACCTACCATCGGCTAACGCGGTTTCCACAACCAGGTATCGCCCACCAGCGGAGCATCGCCCCAGCCGCAACACGCTCTAAGCTCCCGACTGGTCTTCAGCCTGAGTAGTAGTGTCGTGCATGCCAGTGTAAGTGAGTGTAAGGGTAGGACCAGGAAGACAAAGGAAAGGTCATACGCGATCCGTAGCCCGTTTGGTAGGACACTGCCCCGGCATTCGCCTGGTGTTGATCAGACGCCCATCAGAGCAGCCGGTCGCTAGAATTCTCCACGAGACAGCGACTGAATTCGACCGCTCGGAGGCGCGCTCGTGAGAGTGCTCCTCCCATAGACGAGTCGGCGCGGAGCGGGTGCCGAGGGCGACTCGCATCACGCCCGTTGCGCAGTGTAGAAAAAAAATGTAAATACAAATCGATTAAGAATATTCAAATAAGCTCAGCATCGCGAACTGTCAATTGGGCAATCCGCTTGGCGTGAACACGTTACAAGTTTTCGTGTTGTTGAGGATTCTGCAACTGACATGCCACATTAAAATCAAGGGAGTAGGAGCATGGAAATAATGAGGAGAAAGAGAAGTAAAAGGATGAGGAGAAACGGAAAGAGGTGAATGAGAAAAGGAGAAGGGAAGTAATTAGAAGAAAAAATGAAACAGAAGAAAAGGATGATGAGGAGGGAAAAGAGAACATAAAATGGAGAAGGCGAAAGAAGAAAAAAAACGTTTGATCGAACTTTGAATTCACTAAATGGATCATCTAGTTTCCACAAATTTATTTTACTCTTAAGTAGCCCAGCTACAGCAAAGTCTCGATGTTAACTAGAAACTATGCTAATAGAAAAATTATCGTTAATATAAATCAGCCTATTGGTCGACACCCTATCGATTTAGTACGTACGATTCTTACTAAGAAGTACTTGGTATAATTCTACATAACTCTACTACGAAAAACGACGCATTGAAAAACAATAATCACTTATTTTCATACCTTAGTTAGCACGTGAAAGAGATTTGTTGAAATTTTAAGAAATTTTATTCATGTGTTCGAACAGTTTTTTTTTCACAATTAGAATCCATTAGGTCAGATATTTAAAATACTATTAAGTTGTCGTGAATTTAATAATTATATATGTAATCATAATCGTCTTAATATTGTGTGAGCAATGAACGCTCATCTATCATGTGCTGCCATCGTGCGGTGATAATGCCTACTCAAAGTTCTAAAAAACCGGTTTGAGTAAAATTCCCCTCTGAAATGGCAAAACGAGTTGCCGCGATAAACTATTACATCTCATCTGTTTGCAATGATTTTGACCGTCATACGAATAGGGAGCATTGTATAAGAACCGACATGTACAATTATTACACTGACTACAATTATTACACTGACGTCATTCACTGTTACTACTAGACAATATCTCTATCTCCACTAATATTGAGTATCTAAATTCCCTTCTAACCAAAGTGTATAAAATCCTTGTATTTCCAAACACGCATTTTAATCTTACACTTATGAGACAAACTTTATAACGTATAATGTCTGAATATACAACGACATGAAATGATTTCACTATATTCAGTTAACTTTTCTCTAGGTTTCTGTTTAGTTTCAATGTTTGTTTACATATTAGAGGCATCAAACATAACTTTGAGTCATATCTACCTTACGCCCATAATTGGTTCATTATTGAAGTTTTATTAACATTTCATTCTAACCTTTTTTTTTTAAGCAAAATTACAATTTTGAAATTTTTCTAATTTATTGCTGTTGCAGCATCAATCCGAAAGCACCAAAAGACTGCAGTTGAAAATTACACTACTATCACATAAAATAAACGGCTTCATTTTGCAAGAGAATTTACCGTTTCACCGCCTGACCCCAAAACGTTGCGCGTTTTGAGGGAACAGGTTTTATTCATGAACCTTTTATTTTTCCTTATTCGGGAGGGAGTGACTCGTAAGCCGAGTCTGCATGTCTTCACCGAATCACAGGTCAATATAAAATGCACTACACTTAGGCGACTAATGACCCAAGTTGTTCACGCACGGAATCAACACTTCTCGCACTCGTTCTTCTGAATAGATATTCGCATTTCGGACCAATGTACAGTGGAGCGCGCGCGAGCCCATGAGAGAGAGAGGGGGGCGGGGCGGTCCATTAGAAGCAGGTGCGGGCGGTGCGCTGGAGCCCGAGGAGACAGCGGAGGCGAGCAGTAGCCCCGGCGGGGCAGGTGAGGGAGGAAGCGGGTGGCGAAAGCGCGCCGCGCTCGAGGCGACGGTGGCGGCGGGCGCGGCGACGATGGCGGGATAATGGCACCGACTCGCGGTGCAGATGCTAGCGGCGACCGCGAGGTTTTAGGCGATGGGGAAGACATCGATTTGGCGCGCTCGGTTGCCTTGAGACACTGTGCTAAACATTAGCATCAAAGCCAAAAAACCTCCAGAGAAGAACGCCTAGAGACTGCCAGATTCTCTCTCAGAAGAAAAATGACTGCAACGCGATAAAGAAAGTGTTTAGATATCATTTATATTTATTTTCATTTTTCTTGAAATATGGGGTTTTACTTGGCAGTGGCTCAGAGATCTGAAATACATGGTTTCATTTAATGATAATTTTCTAAGCAGTGGAGTAGTGATGGAAATGGGTGAATATTGTGTATCTTGAAAGAAAACTTTACAACGACACGTGGGAGAAGCAAAGAACCATATTAGAGGAAATGAGAAAGCGAGATTAATAAGTGCCTGTAGGAAGTGACTGTATAATTGACAGGAAAATCTTATTTATTCAAGAAATCATTTATAATTAATTATAATATTACATCAGTAAAGTAAATAAACAATTTTTTGAGACCGTGAGTAGTAGCAACGAAACAACGTGGATGCATTCGCTATTAGATTGAACTCAATTTCGAAACCTCCCAGTCCACGCCTAGAAGCAGATCTGACAGAAAAAAGTTCCACTTAACCGGACCGGTACCGCAAGTCGCTGCAGTCGAAACGATTACAGAGGTCCGGAAGGCAATACGCGGTTCGAAATGATTGCGCTTTCGGCCGCTGCTGGGCAGGGGCAGGAGGAGGGCGTGGTGCCTCCTTATGACACTAGATCACTCCCTTCGCCTCCGCCTTCTCCTCCGCCTTCCCCTCCGCCTCCGCCTCGCCACCGCCTCCGCCTCGCCGCCTCCCCCGTCGCCGTCGCCGTCACCGCCGCCGCCGCGCCGCCTGCCTTGCTCGCTCCGGCGGAGAGCGGCCGCTCACGCGACTGATCATTTATTTCGCGCGTCCAATTAACGATCCGGTTCGTTTGGGCGTCGGGATTAGACGCGTTCGCTGCCGCCAAGAAAGCAGCGAGGGGCGCGGGGCGTTGCATATGCATGCGGCGGAGGAGGGTTCTCCAGATGGAACGCCGACGGGGAAGCTCTTTAATTCTTCTCTGGCGAAGTGAGAAAGTTGTTCCTAATCATGTCGAGCTTCTTCTCATCCACCCCAAGCTGGGTATTAGCCTTTAGGGAAACATATTATTGTATAGTTTCTGTCTCTCTCCCATATAACATATTCCACCACCAAAATTATCATCTCTACTCAAAAAGAAACATAGAAGGAACATTCTCGAGTAGAAAGATGATATGGTACGCTGTGAAATGTGTATATTCCCTTGATGTAATGGCATATATGTTAATTAACGTTTCAGGAAGAACGAGTTTTATTGCCTGTATTGAATTAAATTATCAAGAAATCAATAAAGGAAATTAGAGAATCATTGGTTTCTGAAACACCAAGAGTCTTTAGAACTCCCTTTGATTACATAAATTGTTTGTAAATAATGTTTCATTCATATGGTTCTAAAATAGATTAGCACTTGGATTTACAAGGCTATATTCGTAGGAGATAGAAAACCGATTAAATAATAGAGAAAATTCTCGTAAATTTCTTCACAAAATATACCAGATTTTTCAGTACTGTCTCTTATTCAAAAACCTAATATTACTCTATCCATATTCAGTCTCGCCACGTAAAATAAGGCATATTCAATTCAATTCAATTCAATTTTTAGTATATTTCCAGGATTTCCTTGCCGGTTGGGAAAACTTTGAATGCGTATCTTCGCAAGTGAGAGGTAGGGAACAACCGCGGGCCAAAAGGCTGGCTCCGTGGCCCGGGCCGTCGCCGCCGGCCTTCGCGCTGGGGTCGGCGCCTAACGAGGGGCCGGGGCAGCGGCGGCCGAGGGAGTGCGCGGCGCAGATAAGGCCCAGTGTGCGGCCGCCTCTAATGCGCCGCGACGGAAGATTGCGGCCCGGACGGGCCACGGCCGGCCGGAAAATGACGGCTCCCTCGTCACTGCCGGCGGCGCTGCTAGCGCGGTAACCTTAACGGGCCTCATCTCCGTCGCCTCCTCCAGCACGTCGACGCTACGATCACCTCCTCAAAACTACGGCAGTCGGCCCAGCACCTCGTTCATTCAGCTACCATCTCACAACAAACTCACCATTGCCAAAGTCCTGCCTCTGCCGATATTGTCACAATATTTTGATTTCCAACCAAATAAAACGCATGTCCTCAACACTGCTACAATAAGTCATTTACAGTCTACTACTCCTCCAGTAAGTCATTTTTTATTATCCAGTCCCAACGCAATGCTGAAGCCGTATGGAACTCTTCGGCCACTGTAATAACCTCTATCTCTTCACTGAATCAGAGGTAGCGTCTTAACACTGCCGCAGCCGGCTCAGTTCAAAAACCATTCCTTTAGCCATTACCTCAATTGCTCTCACCTCCATTCTCCTACATCCAATATCTTAGCGATTCCAATTACCATCGTCATTTGCGCCATCACCGCCACTCACCGAACGCAGCTGAAGCTGTGCGCAGCGCCCAGCGGGACGGCGAGCATCCACCCTCAATTAACGAATCCTTACTTCAGCCTCCCCACGCGCTGCCTGTCAATATTGGGCCGCGCGCTGTAAAGTGCAGCCGGCGTGGCGCGGTGGTTCGCCCGAGAGCGGCGCGGGCGGGGCGGGGCGGGGCGGG
>BOPP01000005.1:14722777-14738673 GCA_017312745.1 Gryllus bimaculatus | reverse complement strand
TGGTTGCAGCGGGGGGCTTGTCGGAGGGGCGAGGGGGGCGGGGACAAATGCGGCGCGTTGGCCGACCAACGGACAAAATGAAGTGGCGCTCCATGCGCCTGGCGCTTGCCATATGTTTGGTGAAGGCATCGATTAATGGAAAACTACTATGCATAAAATACATGTTTGATGAATTGCAAAAAGTTTTATATCTAAATTTTCGATTAACTCTCGACCCCTACTCGGGGGGTTTGACCACTGATTTTTTCCATTTTCCCCATCGCCAGTCTGTCAGCATGTAGAGTGCTTCCCCAAAATAGTCGGCAAAATGCAGGAAACTTGTACGCATAAGAAAGAAATTATGTTGGAAAATACAAGTAACAATTTACTAATATTTGTGTACATAAAAAAGTACAAAAGAACGTACGAAAATGCAAATAAGGGGAACTTTTGGTGTCAGCTAATTTAATGTTCTCCCCTTCTTTAGTTCCTAATGAGTTTTACCAGAATCGTAGCAAATGCCAAAAAAATGCCGTACCTTTGAATAGTCAGATTATAAATTCAAATGTAGATACCTACGTGGAATTCAGCTGTTGTCGGGAGGAGAATATTAGTGATCGGCAGTTTTCAATGGCTTCCCCGATCAACACCGAGCAGTACCCTAACAAATGGGCCAAGGACCGCGCACGATCTTTCCTTCCCCTTCCTTCTATCCTCAGCCCTTTTTTCACACACAATTACATGCACTACACTACCATATTGGAGTGACTATTGAGGTCATTAGTTCCGTAAGTGTAGGAAATGATTTTTCCCCCGAGAGGTGACGGTGATCTTCTCCCGCTGGATGGCGAGATCCGGCGCCGATCTACAGTCGTCTTGCAGGGTTTCCACAACCAGGTATCTCCCATCCGCGAGGCACCGCTCCTGCCACTCGAAGCTCCCGACCGGTCTCCCGGTTTGTGTAGCAGAGTAGTGCACGTTAGTGTAAGTGTCTGTATGGGGTGAGGATAGGATAAGTAATGGGAAGGAAAGATCGCTCACGGTCCGTATGTTAGGGTACTGGTGCGGCATTCTGGTGTTTATCGGCGAACAAAAAACGGAAAACTACCGATCAGAGCAGCCAGCCGTCCGTTGGTTTTCTCCTGCAGACAGCGACTAAATTCGACCTAGCTGAAAATCATGCCACTTTCTGGACTCGAAGTTAGGACTTGCCTGTCAGAAGCACTGTGGACATCAGTTGATGCACTGAGCCACCTCCCCCGGTGTGGTGGTGGGGTCAAACACGCGCAGCCGATGTGTAGGTCAACGGCTAATCTCACCGTCCAGTGGGTGAAGAGCTCCGCCATGCCCCGCGGTAAAACATGCACTACACTTGCGCAAATATTCACGGGTCTAATGATCTTAGCAATTGACATGCCTGAAAGCACTAAATAATCAAACAATCAATGTATAAAAACTGTTATATTAATGCTGTTTCAATCAATCAATTCTTTGACAATATTTTCATTTTTACGTAAATCTTTTTCACATATTCTATGGCTCAACGAAAACCGTAGGCTCCAGGAAAACCAAAAAAATGTTTTGGCATTTGCCTGAGAAGCTTCAGCGCAGGAGTAAGTGAACTTTCAATGCGAACGGTAGTTCCTGAGGTTAGAGATAATAATGAATTCGTATTTATATTATATTTTATTGAAGTTGTAGAACTCATACTTTTATGATTTAAATACTTACCAACAATTTTTCAAAAATAAAATGTCAAATAAAGAGTTTCGAAAAGACAGTGAATTAATAACTTGATCTTTGAATATGATTTGGTATGGTTTCGGGAGATCTTGTTCGTAACTCTATATTTATTTGAAAGTGACAAAAAACTCGATGTATTCAAGCAAAGCGTAAGAAAGACCAAACACTCGCAATATTTCATTCATAATATATTCAGCTCTATATTGTAGCCCACAATGCACACCAATCATAATTCAAACGCCGTGCCACCTCAGTGCCGGGGATCGCAGGTCTAGTAACGACACGCTCCGTTTCGCTTCCTTTCGCCGCGCCACAGCCCAACGCACTTCAGCAAAAAGAAGTTGGCCTCTTGTTAGCACGAGGAGCAACACACTCGAAACTTTTGATAGGCTGTCAAAAACCACAAAGGGCGCGACAGACTTCGGAACAGGCCAGGGGCGTGGGCCGCTTGCTTGAAAAAGCATCGCGCACCGCGCTGTGCCGCTGCCACGCGGCTTCCAAAATGAGCCAGATTGTCACCGCGACGCGGTGGGCGGCGCTGCGGGGCACCCAAAAAATATTTGTATCCGGTTTCGGTTACGTCGCCTCTCCGCCGCCCGGGGGCGTGGAGAGCCTCGTTCCCGCCCCTCGCCACCGCCGCCGCCGCCGCCAAGGTCAACGTGCCCCGCAGCCATCGCGGCTCCCCCCCCCTCGCCCTGCTGCGCCGCGGCCCTCGCGGCCGCCGTTCCCGCCGGCGGTCCCCTCCGCATCTGCCTGCTTGTCAGCCCTCCGTCAAACCGACGGTCCATTACTTGTCGTCATCGCCGCTCCCACCATCGCCTCTCCCACTGGCATTGTCCTCATCTCTTACGGTCAACTCCGGTGCGTTAACCACACACCTTTGTTTCCCTTTGAGAAGCCTCGCCTTCACCTACTACGTCCATCGCCGCACCTTCCACAAGCGGCCGTCTAGTTGTGTCTACGTCGACCCCCCCCCCCACCTCAGCCGCTCCGCCAGCCATCGCCCCCAACATGCCCCCGCCGCGCCGCCGGCGCAACCTTCGCCGCACACCACGGCGGAGCGAGATGTCAGGCTCCGGCCGGCCCTCGAAAACCCGCTCTGGCCAGCCACCGGAGCCTGGTGTTTTCGGAGGCACCTCTTCTAACGAGGTTGTTCCACAAAACTCGACGCTGCGCTTGCTCGTGGCCCCTGCGACGTCGCCGCCGCCGCCGCGTTGCCACAAAGCAGCCCCTCGGCGCCGCGCCGCCCCCTCCGCAGCGGGCGCGCGCGTGGAGCGGCCCCGCCCGCCCGCCGCCCCGCCCCCCCGCCCGCCCCGGCCCCGCCGCGCCCCGCCCGCCCCGCCCCGCGCGACTCCAGGTCCGGCCCAGATTCCGCGCCGCGGGGGGCAGGCTGGCTGGCTGCTGGCTAGTGCAGCTGCCGGGGGCTGCAGGCCAAAACAGGTCGCCCGGGGGACACGGGGGTGAAACTGAAGACCCTTTTCTCAGAGGGTCGCGGCCCCGCGCTTTTTCCATCCCTGGAGCCAGCATCCCTCGCGTGGTGGCGCGGCGGCGGCGGCGGCGCAATGGCATGACGAGCCAAACGGAAGCGGTGGGATTAAACGCATGCGGTAGAAATGGCAGGGAAGTAGACGGGTTGCTCGTAAGATGTTTTAATAATGGTGAACAGAGTTTGACGTTGAGCTGTGATGGTAATGATCAAGGGAAGCCCGCCCTGGTCCGGCTGTTTGCAGACAGATGCGCTGTGGTGGACGATATAACGGAACTGGCCATTGCGGAGATGGAGCACTGTCTATTCAAGTGTTAATGCCCGGTTGAGTCCAATAGATATTAGCGATATTAGACATGTGAAGTGTGTGGTTTCGCAGATGTCTAAGGCTGCAGATACACTACATTTCGATGTACGGTATCGATAATTTCTTGATAATTATAGCAAATCTATTCACGTCGTATGGCAAAATATTGTGTGGAATAACCAATCACTCGCTCGAATCTGATGAATGGCAACCTGTGAAGTTAGAAATTGCGTTTGAAACTGGCATGTCTAGGGCAATCCTATCTTAGGTGCATACCAAAAAGGGTCAACATTATTTTCTAGGCCCCCTTTTCTAACTAATGTTTTTTAACTCCCTAACATAATACACATTTGTCAGAAAATAAAGAACACAAAAAAAGAGAACAAAATTATAAGTTTAATGTTTTACTTTCCATAAATGGATTTAAATTTGAATTTAATGTTCAACGCATTTACAAAGCTGTTGATTGATTTGGGAGAGTCGCTTCCCCAAATGTAAAAAAAAATCCGCAAATTCTGAGAATAAAAAAAGAAAATCCGGATTGAACGTATTTACGGAAGTAAAATGTTTTAAGTAGTAATGCTAACTGGAACTTCCAGAAGTTTTCAACGGGGACCACTAGCCCCCCCCCCCCTGTGCGTACGCCTGTGCATCATGCCTACTAGCAAAAACTGTACTTTTAATATTGGTACGTTCAATAAGCGTTCGGTGGGAATGGGAGACTAAAATAAGTCAAGAAGGGGAGCTAACTGCACCCAAGCTCCGCTGATTTGTCGGAGCGGTGCGGAGTGGAGCGCGCGGAGAGGAAGGTGGCCCAACGAACGCGCGCGGCGCCCACCACGCCACTCCACTCACTTCCACTCCACTCACGCGGCGGGCGCGCGGCAGCGGCGTCCCCTCACCCGAGGGTTGCGCGTCCCGGGGCGAGTTCCGGGTTCGAGGCTCTGACCGTGTCAGGGAGCAACTCGTTGCCATTACCTTCCTCCTACCAACACCATCCCCAAACTCCATGCCGGCCAATACCGCGATCAACTGCCGCCTCCGGCCGTCACCACCGTCCGTTACGCCCTCACTGACCGGCCACTGCCCTCCGTCCGACCCACACCGAGACAGATCCGCCGCTAAAAACCTTACAACGCCATCGCATCCGCCCACCAAGCCCTCGCCATGCCGTGGTCATCACTATTTGGTTACTACCGATGCCATTACCACCAGAGTCATCAACAACCAATCCGCACCATCACAACATCCTCCGCCACATCCTCCTGCTCCCCTCCACGATAGCTGTGGGCCACGACCGCCGCTACCAGCAGCTTCCCACCGGCTCCCACTGCGTCGCCACTACCCACTGGCGAGGCACATGAATCGGCGAGCGCGTGAACCGGCGAGCGCGTGAATCGGCGAGCGCGTGAATCGGCGAGCGCGTGAATAGGGGGTGCGAGGGCGAGCGTCGGGAGCTGCGGCGCAGGTCGCTGAGCGAGGTTCTGTTCTGCGCCGCGAGAGCGCGTCGCGGCCGCCCGGGGCCGGCGCTCGGGGAGGAGGCGCGCGCACACCATAAATACATGAATGCGTAAATCGCGAGAGACAGCAGCGGGGGGTGGAGAGCTCCGGCCTTCGACGCCCCGCACGCCCAGCTGCGCTCCCTTCACATCGCACTCGCGCTTTTTCAACCCCTTCAGACGCCAGTCACTGCTCCCTCGTTGAAGGTTTGCAATCGTTGCTTTGCATTTTAATTAGCTAACAACCAAACGGGATGCCGGGCTCTTCGTTGTTTTTGTGGTAAAGGAATAATGGAAATAAAAACGACTCTTTTTTGCGGAGGGATGCTGTGAATAAAATATCGGAGGTTTGAAATTAAATTTATGAGGGAATCATGGCACATTGGTAGTTATTTGCATAATCAATTTTAAAAAATGAAAACAAATGAACTCATCTTTTTTGAATACGGTTTTCGAGAAACAAAGAACTAAATGTATTCTTTTGATTCAATTAACATCCCATACACAGTTAATATTCGTTCGAGTATAATACAACTAAATATCGGTACTTCACGCTCGATAGCTCAGTAACAAATAGGAACAGTTCATTAATTTTATAGAGCTTACATGTTCTGATTACAACTCAATTCTCTACCAATCGTGTGCCCAACTCGTATTTGAAAATTTTCAAGTCAACTTTATTTGTTCTTTAATTTTATTTTGACGCTTTCTTTACTGACAGGAATACTTGACAATAAGTTTGCGGAAACGAGAGAAAAATGTTTCCAAAAAGATCGGACCTAGGGACGGGCGGAAAGGGTGCACAGCAGAGTTCGACATTGAAATAAAAAGCGAAGGAGCGCTGACGCTGGCAGAAGTTGGAGGCAGAGCGCGTGCCGTGGCACGGCCCTTCGAGCCGAGCGCCTCTCAGCAAAGCGGAGAGTGGAAAGATTGATTGTCTCGGAATAAATGTTACAAACTTCTAGGGCGTCGAAAATTATCACTTTTTGCCAATGGGCTTATAGTTGGAAATTCCGTACTACGGTGTTACATTTGTTATGTTTGCCCCTGAATGTTAGACAAACTGTATGAACTGGTTCTCGGCATGTACATGAATCTTTGACTGCCTCACATTTGATTGATTCATTAATGATTACGAACGCGTCAACCACTAAGGTCATAAGTCACGTGAGTGTAGTGCATGCTTTCCCCCTCGGGATGTGGCGGTAATCTTTCTCCGCTTGTTGGTGAGATCCGGGTCCAACCTACTCGTCGGCTAGCGTGATTTTTCCCAAACAGATATCTTCCACCAGCGCCGCTCTATTCGGCACAAGCTGTGAGCTCTCTTTCGATCCCCTGGCACGTGTGGTAGAAGTGCAGCGTCAGAACTTGATCTACAGAACACATGCGCATATGGAGTTGCAAAACAATCAGCGTCAAATGTCACATGAGTAAGTCCTCGACTACGTTCGATTCTCGTCCTCACTTCTATCAACCGAAGAACGTAGCTTAACACAACAAAACCCTTTCAAATATTTAATTATATCAAAATCAATACTTCTACTTTATTATTAACTATACTATACGAATATAAATAATGATCTAACATAAAAATAGTTCGTCTAGGAGACAGTTCGTATCGGAGACAGAGGGACATTGTCTTACGTCCATACCATCCTCTCCATCTTTTCCAACGAAACACAGCGCCCTAACAAATTTGTAAAATTTTCCAATGGACGGTAATTTTCATAAAACACCCCAACAGCACCCACTATGACCAATCGATACTCGCCTCATCTCCAACACACGCACAGAAAAATCTCACCTCACTCTCAAATCGATTTGCTTCACTTGGGCTCTCTACCTCTTGCACGAAGCTGCTCACCTGCGCCAAGAAGACAAGGTAAGGGGACGAAAGGTCACAATGGGAGGCATTCGCGGGGAGAGGTAAGGTCCACTTACATTCAGAGTCCTGCGCCGTTGCGGCTAGTAAAGGCGGGGAGAAACAAGGCAGCTATCGCTGTGGAACGCGCACAAGGAAAAGGGCGCAGGCGCCGGAACGGTGGAACCGGGCAGAGAAAGTACGTAAGATAGGGAACAGTCAGATCGATCAGAACGGCGACATCGCGCGCAGTAAGGCCCAAGTGTGCGGCCGCCTCTAGAATGCGCCGCGACGCGAAGGATTGGCGGGCCCGGACGGGCCACGGCGGCCCGGAAAATGACGGCCCTTCCTCGTCCACTCGCCGGCGGCGTGCTAAGCGCGGTAACTTAACGGGGCCTCTATCTCCGACTCGCCTCCTCCAGCATCGTCGAACGACTAACCACTCCAAAAACTACGGGGCAAGTCCGCGCCCAAGCACCCTTCGTTCATTTCAGCTACCAACCAAACAAACTCACCATTCGCCAAGAGTCCTGCCATCTGCCGATATTAGTTCAAGCATATAATTTTTCGACTTTCGCAACAAATAAACGCCATGTCTCAAACACTCGGCTTACAATAAGTCATTTACAGTCTACTATCCTCAATAAGTCATTTTATTATCCAGTCCAACGCAATTGCTAGAACCGTAGGAACTCTCGGCCACTGGTAGTACAACCTCATATCTCTTCATTGAATCAGAGGTAGCGTCTTAACACTGCGCAGCGCTCAGTATCAAAAACCATCATCTCCTTTAGCTCATTTACCTCTTTCAATTGCTCTCACCCTCCATTCTCCTACAATCCAATATCTTAGCGATTTCAATTACACGATCGTCATTGCGCCCTCACCCGCCACTCACCGAACGCAAGCTTGAAGCTGTGCGCAAGCGCACCAGCGGGGACGGCGCAGCATCCACCCTCAATTCACGAATCCTTAACTTCAGCCTCCCCAAGCGCTGCCTGTCATATTGGGCCCCGCGCGCTGTAACAAAGTGCAGCCGGCCCGTGGCGCGGTGGTTCACGCCCGAGACGCGCGGCGGGCGGGGCGGGCGCGGGGCGAGCGGGCGGGAGTAATATTTGGGCAGGTGTGGACAGTGGGAATCGACCGGAGCTCTACGTTTGGCCAGGCCAAGAGGGATGGCGGCGGGGGGGAAAACAATAGGGGTACACATAATCTAAGACCAGAACCCGCCTGGGCACGAAACTGCAGACACGCGCCAGTCGGGCGAGCCCAGGTGGTTGCCAGCGCGGGGGCATTGTCGCAGGGGCGAACCGGGGGCGGGGACAAATGCGGCGCGTTGGCCCGACCAACGGACAAAATGACGCATGAGCGCATCGCATGCGCCTGGCGCTTTGCCATTATGTTTAGGTGAAGGCAACGATCTAACTGGAAAACTACTATGCCATAACAATACCATGCTTGAATGAATTGCAAAAAGTTTTATTCTAAATTTCGATTAACTCTCCGACCCCAACCCTAACTCGGGGGGTTTGACCAACATCGATTTTTTCAGCAATTTTTCCCATCGCCAGTCTGTCAGCAATGTAGAGTGCTTCCCAAAATAAGTCCGGCAAAATGCAGGAAAACTTGCTAAACGCCATATAGAAAGAAATTAATGTTTCGGAAAAATTAATCAAGCTAACAAATTTACTAATATTTGTGTACATAAAAAGTACAAAGCCAACGTACGACCATGCAAATATCGGGAAACTTTTGGTGTCAGCTAATTTAATTTTCCCTCTTTAGTTCCTAATGAGTTTTAGCAAAGAATGAGCAAATGCCAAAAAAATGCCGTACCTTTGATAGTCAGATTATAAATTCAAATGCTGATACCTACGTGGATTCAGACTCTGCTTGTCGGGGAAGAATATTAGTGAATGGCAGTTTTCATGGCTTAACCTCCGATCAACACGAGCAGTACCCTACAAATGGGCCAAGGACCCGCGCACGATCTTTCCTTCCTTCTGTCTATTCCTCAGCCCTTTTTTCACCACACAATTAACATGCACTTACACTAACCATATTCCGGAGTGACTAATTATGAGGTCACTCTATTCCAGTAAGTGTACGGAATGATTTTTCCGCCGAGAGGTGACGGTGATCCTTCTCCCGCCGCTGGATGCGCGAGATCCGGCGAGCCGATCTACGTCCGTCTTGCGCGGTTTCCACAATCAGGTATCCATCCCATCCGCCCGAGGCAAACCGCTCCTGCATCGAAGCTCTCCGAACCGGGTCTCCATCCGGTTATTTGTGTAGCAGAGATGCACGTTAGTGTAGTGTCTGTAAGGGGTGAGGATAGGATCAGTAATGGAAGGAAAGATCGCTCACGGTCCGTATCGTTAGGGTATCTGTGCGGCATTCGCCTGGTGTTTATCGCGAACAAAAAAGCGGAAAACTAAGCCGATTCAGAGCAGCCGTCCGTTGGTTTTTCTCCTGCAGAACAGCGACGAATTCCCGACCTGCTGAAAATCCATGCCACTTTCTGGATCGAAAGTTAGGACTTGCCTGTCAGAAGGCACACTGTTGGACATCAGTTGATGCACTGAGCCACCTGCCCCCGGTGTGGTGGTGGGAACCAAACACGAGCCGCAGCCGAGTGTAGGTCAACGCCGAATCTCCCCGTCCATGGGTGAAGGTCTCGCATGCCCCCGCGGAAAAACATCGCACTACACTTGCGCAAATATTCACGGGTCCTAATGATCTTACCAGTTTATTGACATGCCTGAAAAGCAACTAAATTAATCAACAATCAATGTAATTCAAACTGTTATATTAATCTGATTCAATCATCTCAACTTCTTTGACAATATTTTCATTTTTGCGTAAATCCTTTTTCACATATTCTATGGCTCAACGAAAAACAGTAGGCTTCCCAGGAAAACACAAAAAAATGTTTTGCATTTGCCTGAGACAGCTCAGCGCCAGGAGTAACGTGAACTTTCAATGCGAACAGGTAGTTCCTGGGGTTAGAGATAAATAATGATTCGTATTATAGATTTATATTGTTACTTTGAAGTTGTCAGAACTCATATTTTTACATGATTATAAAATACTTACCACATCATTTTCAAAATAAATGATCAAATAAGAGTTTCGACACAGACATCGTGAATTAATAACTTATCTTTGAATACATGATTTGGTATAGGTTTCGGAGATCTGTTCGTAACTCTATATTTTTTGAAATACGACAAAAAACTCATGTTTAAACAGCAAAGCGTAAGAAAGACCAAACATCGCAATATTTCATTCCATAATATATTTCAGCTCTATATTGTAGCCCACAATGCACACCAATCATAATTCAAACGCCGTGCCCCTCAGTGCGGGGTCGCAGGTCTAGTAAACGACACCGCTCCGTATTCGCTTTCCTTTCGCCGCGCCACAGCCAAACGCACTTCAGCAAAAAGAAGTTGGCGCTCTTTGTTTAGGCACAGAGGACAACCACCACTCGATAACTTTGAATAGAGCTTGTCCAAACCACACAAAGGGCGCGAACACGACCTTCGGAACAGGCCCGGGGCGTCGGGCCGCGACGCTTGAAAAGCATCGCGCACCGGCGCTGTGGCCGCTGCCACGCGGCTTTCAAATGCAGCCAGATTCAGTCACCTCCGCGACGCGTGGGCGCGGCGCTGCGGGGGCACCCAAAAAATATTCCCAACTGTTACATCCGGTCTTACGGTTACGATCGCCTCTCCCGCGCGGGGCGTGGAAGGCCTGTTCCACGCTCCCTCGCCACCGCCATGCCGCCGACGCCAAGGTCAACGGCCCGCCCAGCCCATCCGCACGGCTCCCACCCCCCCCTCGCCCTGCTGCGCCCGCGGTCCTCGCGGCCGCCGTTCCCCGCCGGGTCCCTCCGCATCTGCTGCTTGTCAGCCCTACCGTCAACCGCGGTCCTTAACTTTGTCGTTCAAAATCGCCGTCCCACACATCGCCTCTCCACTGGCATTGTCCTCATCTCTACGGTCAAACTCGGTGCGTTAACCCTCACAACACCCCTTGTTTCTTTGAGAAGCCTCGCAATCTCACCTACTACGATATCCATCGCCCCGCACTCCACAAGCGGCCGTCTAGTTGTGTCTACGTCGACCCCCCCCCCCACCTCAGCCGCTCCGCCAGCCATCGCCCCCAACATGCCCCCGCCGCGCCGCCGGCGCAACCTTCGCCGCACACCACGGCGGAGCGAGATGTCAGGCTCCGGCCGGCCCTCGAAAACCCGCTCTGGCCAGCCACCGGAGCCTGGTGTTTTCGGAGGCACCTCTTCTAACGAGGTTGTTCCACAAAACTCGACGCTGCGCTTGCTCGTGGCCCCTGCGACGTCGCCGCCGCCGCCGCGTTGCCACAAAGCAGCCCCTCGGCGCCGCGCCGCCCCCTCCGCAGCGGGCGCGCGCGTGGAGCGGCCCCGCCCGCCCGCCGCCCCGCCCCCCCGCCCGCCCCGGCCCCGCCGCGCCCCGCCCGCCCCGCCCCGCGCGACTCCAGGTCCGGCCCAGATTCCGCGCCGCGGGGGGCAGGCTGGCTGGCTGCTGGCTAGTGCAGCTGCCGGGGGCTGCAGGCCAAAACAGGTCGCCCGGGGGACACGGGGGTGAAACTGAAGACCCTTTTCTCAGAGGGTCGCGGCCCCGCGCTTTTTCCATCCCTGGAGCCAGCATCCCTCGCGTGGTGGCGCGGCGGCGGCGGCGGCGCAATGGCATGACGAGCCAAACGGAAGCGGTGGGATTAAACGCATGCGGTAGAAATGGCAGGGAAGTAGACGGGTTGCTCGTAAGATGTTTTAATAATGGTGAACAGAGTTTGACGTTGAGCTGTGATGGTAATGATCAAGGGAAGCCCGCCCTGGTCCGGCTGTTTGCAGACAGATGCGCTGTGGTGGACGATATAACGGAACTGGCCATTGCGGAGATGGAGCACTGTCTATTCAAGTGTTAATGCCCGGTTGAGTCCAATAGATATTAGCGATATTAGACATGTGAAGTGTGTGGTTTCGCAGATGTCTAAGGCTGCAGATACACTACATTTCGATGTACGGTATCGATAATTTCTTGATAATTATAGCAAATCTATTCACGTCGTATGGCAAAATATTGTGTGGAATAACCAATCACTCGCTCGAATCTGATGAATGGCAACCTGTGAAGTTAGAAATTGCGTTTGAAACTGGCATGTCTAGGGCAATCCTATCTTAGGTGCATACCAAAAAGGGTCAACATTATTTTCTAGGCCCCCTTTTCTAACTAATGTTTTTTAACTCCCTAACATAATACACATTTGTCAGAAAATAAAGAACACAAAAAAAGAGAACAAAATTATAAGTTTAATGTTTTACTTTCCATAAATGGATTTAAATTTGAATTTAATGTTCAACGCATTTACAAAGCTGTTGATTGATTTGGGAGAGTCGCTTCCCCAAATGTAAAAAAAAATCCGCAAATTCTGAGAATAAAAAAAGAAAATCCGGATTGAACGTATTTACGGAAGTAAAATGTTTTAAGTAGTAATGCTAACTGGAACTTCCAGAAGTTTTCAACGGGGACCACTAGCCCCCCCCCCCCTGTGCGTACGCCTGTGCATCATGCCTACTAGCAAAAACTGTACTTTTAATATTGGTACGTTCAATAAGCGTTCGGTGGGAATGGGAGACTAAAATAAGTCAAGAAGGGGAGCTAACTGCACCCAAGCTCCGCTGATTTGTCGGAGCGGTGCGGAGTGGAGCGCGCGGAGAGGAAGGTGGCCCAACGAACGCGCGCGGCGCCCACCACGCCACTCCACTCACTTCCACTCCACTCACGCGGCGGGCGCGCGGCAGCGGCGTCCCCTCACCCGAGGGTTGCGCGTCCCGGGGCGAGTTCCGGGTTCGAGGCTCTGACCGTGTCAGGGAGCAACTCGTTGCCATTACCTTCCTCCTACCAACACCATCCCCAAACTCCATGCCGGCCAATACCGCGATCAACTGCCGCCTCCGGCCGTCACCACCGTCCGTTACGCCCTCACTGACCGGCCACTGCCCTCCGTCCGACCCACACCGAGACAGATCCGCCGCTAAAAACCTTACAACGCCATCGCATCCGCCCACCAAGCCCTCGCCATGCCGTGGTCATCACTATTTGGTTACTACCGATGCCATTACCACCAGAGTCATCAACAACCAATCCGCACCATCACAACATCCTCCGCCACATCCTCCTGCTCCCCTCCACGATAGCTGTGGGCCACGACCGCCGCTACCAGCAGCTTCCCACCGGCTCCCACTGCGTCGCCACTACCCACTGGCGAGGCACATGAATCGGCGAGCGCGGGTGAAATCGGGAGCACGTGAAATCGGCGAGCACGCTGAATCGGCGAGCGCGTGAATTGGCGAGCGCGTGAATCGGCGAGCGCGTGAAATAGGGGTGGCGGGGGCGAGCGTCGGGAACTGCGGCGCGGGTTCGATGAGCGAGGTTTCTGTCTGCGCCCGCGAGAGCGCGTCGCGCCCGCCGGGGCCGGCGGCTCGGGGAGGAAGGGCGCGCGCACACATAAATACATGAATGCGTTAAATCGCGAGAGACAGCAGCGGGGTGGAAGAGCTTCGGTCTTCGACGCCCGCTCAACGCCAGCTGCGCTTCCCTTTCACCATCGCAACTCGCGCTTTTTCAAACCCCTCAGACGCCAGTCACTGCTCCCTCGTTGAAGGTTTGCAAATCGTTGCTTTGCATTTTAATTAGCTTAACAACCAAACGGGATGCCGGTCTTTCGTTGGTTTTGTGGTAAAGGAATAAATGGAAATAAAACGACTCTTTTTTGCGGAGGGATGCCTGTGAATAAAATATCGGAGGTTTTTGAAATTAAAATTATGAGGGAATCAAATGGCACATTGGATATTATTTGGCATAATCAATTTTAAAAAAATGAAAACAAATGACACGCATCGGGTCTTTTGAATACGGTTTTCGGAGAAACAAAAGAACTAAATCGTATTCCTTTGATTCAATTAACAATCCCATTCACTGTAATATCGTTCGAGTATAATACAACTAAATTATCGGTAACTTCACCTCGAATAGCCCAGTAACAATAAGGAAGCAGTTCATTAATTTTATAGAGCTTAGTGTTCTGATCACAACACAATTCTCTACCAATCGTGTGGCCCAACTCGTATATGAAACTTTTTCAAGTCAACTTTATTTGTTTCTTTAATTTTTATTTTGACGCATTTTTTTACTGACAGGAAGTACTTGACAATAAGTTAGCGGTGAACGAGAGAATATTTCCAAAAAGACATCGGACCTAGGAAGGGCGGAAACGGTGCCAACAGCGGAGTTCGACATTGAAATAAAAAACGAAAGGAGAGCTGACGCTGGCAGAAGTTGGAGGGCAGAGCGCGTGCTGTGGCACGGGCCTTCGAGCCGAGCGCCTCTCAGCAAAGCGGAGAGTGGAAAGATTGATTGTCTCGGAATAATGTTACAAGAACTTTTCTAGGGCGTCGAAAATTATCAAACTTTTTGCCAATGGGCTTATAGTTGGAAATTCCGTACTACGGTGTTACATTGTTATGTTTTCCCTGAATGTTAGACCAACTGTATGAACCTGGTTCTCGCATGTACATGATAGTCTTGACTGCCATCACCATTTTCATTAATGATTACGAAAACGCGTCAACGGACTAAGGTCATAAGTCACGTGAGTGTAGTGCATGCTTTCCCCCTCGGGATGTGGCCGGTAATCTTTCTCCGCTTGTTGGTGAGATCCGGGTCCAACCTACTCGTTGGCTAGCCCGTGATTTTTCCCAAACAAGATATCTTCCACCAGCGCGCTCTATTTCGCACAAGCCTGTGAGCTCTCTTTCGATCCCCTGGCACGTGTGGTAAAGTGCAGCTCAGAACTTGAATCTAACAGACACATGCCGCATATGGAGTTGCAAAACAATCAGCGTCCCATGTCACATGATAAGTCCTCGACTACGTTCGATTCTCGTCCTCCACTTCTATCAACCGAAGAAACGTAGCTTAACACAACAAAACCCTTTCATAATATTTTAATTTATCAAAATCAATACTTCTACTTTATTATAACTATACTATATCGAATATAAATATGAATACATAACATAAAAACTAGGTTCGTCTAGGAGACAGTTCGTATCGGAGAACAGAGGGACATTGTCTTACGTCCATAACCATCCTCTCCATCTTTTCCAACGAAACACACAGCGCCCTAACAAATTTGTAAAAATTTTCCAAGACGGTAATTTTCATAAAACAACCAACAGCCCCACTATGACAATCGATACTCGCCTCATCTGCCCAACACACCTCGCCACAGAAAAATTTCTCAACCTCACTCCTCCAATCGATTTGCTTTCCACTTGGGCTCTCTACACCTCTTGCAACGAAGCTGCTCAACCTGCGCCTAAGAAATGACAAGGTAAGGGGAACGAAGGTCACAATGGGAGGCATTTCCGCGGGGGAGGTAAGGTCCACTTACATTCAGTAATCCTGCGCCGTTGCGGCTAGTAAAGGCGGGGCGAAACAAGACAGCTATCGCTGTGGAACGCCAGCACAAGGAAAAGGGCGGCAGGCGCCGGGACGGTGTAACCGGGCCAGAGAAAGTACGTAAAGATAGGGAACAGTCAGATCGATCAGAACGGCGACATCGGACGGGAGTGGGCAGCAATGTGGGAATGAAAGGCACAGGAGAAAGAGTGGGGTGGGGGTCTGCGAGGGCGTGGGTGCCGGTGAGTGAGGGCGACGCCACGTGACGGGGGTTGAGGGAGCGGGACTGCGGGAGGGGGAAGGTGAGCCGGCGGGGACTGAGACGCGCTGGAAGTAGCGAGGAGCGGGAGGACAGGGTGGACGGCGAGGGGCAGCAGGGGCGGAAGGGAGACTGTTGAGGGGGCGGCGGGCCTGGGGAAACGAAGCCGCCAAGGGCTGCGGAGGCGGGGTGATGGGCGTGGGTGGAGACGTCAGAGGCAGCAGCAGCGGTCGGAGTCCCGTCGGGGGGGGGGGGGGG
>BOPP01000005.1:14700256-14713427 GCA_017312745.1 Gryllus bimaculatus | reverse complement strand
CATACCCACCCCCCGGACCCCCTACACGCATCTGTCCCGCCCCGCCCTCACCCGCCCCTGGGTTCAGCGTTCACCATCAATCCCCACCTTCACCCTCCCCTCCCCAACCCTCGCCACAAACCAACATCCCCGTTCCACCCCCCGCCCCTCACACACCCTCTCCATCCAATTCCCTCCTCCCGCCGTTTCCCCGTCCCGCTCCTGGTGCTGTGCTAACCGGCCCCGCCCAAGCAACATCCCTCCCGGCAACCCCCCCCCGCCCAACACTATCGCTCCCCCGCCACTTCACGCGACCCCTCCATCCAAATCCCACCTTCCACCCCTTCTCCACGTTCCCGCCCAAGCCAAACATCCCGTCCCAACCCCCCTGCCCCTACACCATCGTTCCCCCGCCGCCCCTCACCCTCCCTCTCCATCCAATCCCACCTCCGCCTTGTTCCCCACTCGGAGGTAACCGCCCCGCCAAGCCGGCATCCCTTCCCATCCCAAACCGCCTTTCAGTCTGCTCCGCAAAAAGTGGCCTTCTTCCCGCCATCCCGACCAGCCGCCCCCGCCCATCCCGACGCTGTGATAAACCCTCGCTTTAAGCGCTCGATGCGGCCCGCGGCGCAAGCGGCTGCTCGGCGGCTCTCGCTGAGCGGCGCCCGCGGATCCCGGGCCGACGGCCGTGCCGCCCCCGGCGCCCGGAGGCCCGGTCTGCCGTTGCCCCGCAGTGGCCCGGTGGAGGTGCTGATGCCAGTGGTGGGGGAGGGCGCGAGCGTGTGGGAGGAAGGGATGAGGTATGTGTGTGAGAGGATGAAGATTAATGGAGGGCAAAGCTGTGGTGCGGCGCGTGAGGAGCTGAGCGGAGGGTAACGGTGGGGCGGAGTGGGCGGGGGCGGGAGGCGGTCCCTCGTGACCCACACGGGAGGGGGCGCTGGACGCCAAATTGTGGGTGTATGTAACCGGAATGTTCTGCGCTGGACGAGATAGCAGCCACTAGTCGGCTTTTGCACTTCGTTGAGTGTGAGTTACGGAGTTAGGTATTCCAGCGCTCAGCGCATCGCCTCCACTTTGCTGACTGCCCTGCTTGTGCCGGCGAAGAGGTTATTGTCCTGTTGGTGAGGAAGAAATCGAGACGTGCAATTTGTCGACACTTTCGTTTTCAAAATGATTTAATGATCAAATGATTAAATAAAGGCGATATAAATTTCTAGTCAGCAATTTGATGCCTCAGAAAATCTCAGTAAATCATTAAATTATTCAATTTCATCACATTTCTTCGTCAATTTTCCTCCCATTTTACAGTTATTAAAACATTTCAGCAGGAGATCTTTTGAACTTAAATAACCTTATTTTTCTTTGTTCATTAATAGATTATGAATTCTTCGCTCAAAGATTGGTCATAATTTGGAGAAAAAATCTAGAAAAAACATTGTTTGCCAACATTCTGTTAAATAGTGATAAAATGTTAGATAATATAACACTATTTTACTACAACGCCTAATTTATCTAATTTGCACATTTTACGTAAAAGGAAATGTGTATTCCATTTAAATACATCCTTGTTCAACATTCATTAAATTCACTTAAGGAAGTTTGCTAGTTCTTTCAACTCATCATAACTCATCAGAAATAATCCACGTGTAACAGAATAATCAATCTACTCCGTTCTTTCAGCATTTGCATGAGTAGAAATATCTATATTTATTCAACAGAAAAGCTAAAAGTTTAACTACAGGATGATGTATCTCCAAAGTGTTAGTGAGAGGAAACCTACATTGTTGACACGCATGACTACGAAACATTGAGTTGTATTGAATGACTGATTATTTTCGTAATATTATTCAGTAATATGCCGAATAAGGTATAGTGTGTCAATACAAAGATATCGTACAATTTTACACGGAAACTGGCAAAAAGAAAAATATTCCCCTAGCGTTTGCGTCATTCGTAACCGCTTCCCTTCTTCCAGAAGCCCCCCCCCCCACATGCATATTTTATTACATGGAAATGCAGTAATTCAGACTTCTTCGGAAATGTCCGCTACTGAACAGACAGCTGTCAGCCACCGTTGCGGAACTTCCTGATAAGAAGTGTAAGACGGGGAACGAAAGACGCGTTCACAGGTCATCACGAGCAAAGACAATGCAAATACTCCCACCCGCGAATGACTGGGAAGGAAGAGCCATAATAAAGGAAAAACGAGATGCTTTATGATGATGTAGTTGACAGGTTGAAAGTCGGAATTATTCTCTTTATGATCAGAGAGAAGCAAGTACAAATTAACATGACGGATGTGAATTGGCCTTGAACTCACATTACACGGAGTTAAAAAATATTATTAAAAATGCAATGGTTATAAAACAATTAACTTGCTCCTTGTTGTGCTGAAATGATTAGCATCTGACATTCTACGGTAACTTTGTAGAACGATTAGCGTAACACCAATCAGTTTCTTACTTCTCTATGCCCTTTACTATTCGACACCTTCAGAAATATTTACGAAGTTGGAATAGGAAAAGAATGCATCAAAGAGAGTAGTGACCCGCACAAACGAATCTTCAATATGGAAATAGAAAAGGTCACAGATAAAGCCGCCGTGTATTGTGGCGAACATTGTGTAACATTTATCTGAGAGAATGAGCAATCACGAATAAGTACTGTATGAACACTATTACAGTGTATCCCTAATTCAAAATGGGAACTACGATCAATTTATCTTTGCAGAAGTTCGTGATCGCCCGAAATGCAGTTATAAACGCAGAAGAGAATGTAAATTATACGAGTACACGTACATAATAAAATTGCGGACTTTGAAGGCATTGAGAACAGTGGCAGTTTCTCAGGGGAAGGAAGGGAGGAATGTCCTCACATTTTGTCTTTTTTGAATGTAATTACCGAATAACATATTTGCTTTGATGTAAGAGCGAAAATGTATATTTTATTACTTTATAATTAACAGGAATCTGAGTTTGATCGAGGTTAAACAGCGCTCGCTTTGTAAGCGACGCGTAAACTATATCGCGTCCGGGAGGAATTCTCAGCGTTTCCTCGCACATTTTCTGGAGCCCTCATTTCGCAAAAAGCGGAAGGCGGGAGGAAGAGAGTGGAGAGAGAGAGTGGAGAGAGAGAGTGGAGAGAGAGTGGAGAAAGAGTGGAGACAGAGTGGAGAAAGCGGAGAGAGAGTGGGGAGAGAGTGGGGAGAGAGAGAGAGAGAGAGAGAGAGAGAGAGAGAGAGAGGGGGTATTACGATGACAGGACTATTATATCAAATCTATTACTCAATTTTGATGCAGAATTGTTTCTAGTATATGGGTACGAACATTTCTGGTTATTTCATTTTGTCAACAACGCTCGTCGCTATCTGTTATTCACAATTCAACTAATGTTAGTACAGGAGTGGGGGTAAGTATTCCGAGGCTCAAGAAAACGTGCGCACATAATAGTAGTCGTCAAGATGACAGAGCACTGCTAAGACCAAAGGCTTTTAATGCAGCTTTGCCGCCTGAGGGGAAGAGTTCGTCCCTAAAGTGCTATCTCTTATCGGTTATTTGATTTTTAACATCCCTGGGCTGGACCTCTGCTGGGCTCCCACCACGCGCTTGAGTCATGTGCAATCCAAGAGCCAAAATGTAGACGGTGTAATCTCATTTCAAACAGTGGCACAACCATGGACTGATGGGAACTCGCATGAGAGGGAAAATCGAATCGATACGTCCATCGCTCCCTTTTTCAATACCAAGATAACGAGTAGTGTGATTAGTATACTCATAAATGCTTTAGCATTTTTAGGTAGAAATGGGCCTAGTGAAAATATTTTTCTTGTGCTTCCTTCACAACACGATTCGCGTGCTGATTGCTGTGCTAAATTGTTTGAGTTTGTTTTCCATAACTGTTTTAATCCTGTAAAAAGCAGGAAAACTGATTTTTGTGGACTGTTAGAAGACAGTTTGATAGCTGCTGTACTGAAAAGTCGTCCAACTACGACACTCGGGGCTTTGAGGCCCCACCAGCAAGACAAAGAAACCTTAGTTTTTCAGGGCATGGAAAAATATAGCGTCTTAACAGGATACGAACAACATTTTTTTCTTGCAGTTTTCCAAGCTTTTTTTTTCAAATTTTAAAGATGTCCGGTCATCCCTGATTTCATGAAATTAAAAATCTCGGCCGCGGAACTCGGGGGCTCGAAAATCAGGCAACACCATGATTGTTCGCTAAAATTAACATTTTTGTTAAAAATTATTATCGAAGCGATCTACTTACTTTAAGCGAAAAAACAGTGATTCTCTTGACATTGTATCTGTATTTAGATTTAGATTTATTAATAATTCTGCAATTAAGTGTGAGAACTTGGTGGCAGAATACACTAACTTAACATTACAGAACTTAACAACTATACAAACTCTACAAACTTAACAAAATCACATGAACATTTCAACGTGCAATCTTTCATAGAACTCCACTTCACCGCACTGCGATACAGCGAGCTGTAATGTCTTTCATACTCACTCGTTTCTCTCAGTTACACAACGTCACTGCACTTCATGCTACTGCACTGCACATAATAATAATAATAGTAATAATAATGTAAATGACACTACAAATTTGCTGTACGTACGTTTCATAGTAGTATTTGCCATTGACTTCTTTCTTTCTCTTAAGAAAGTCTCACAGATTGAGGATTGTTAAATGAATGGTTTCAACTTGTAACTGGGTGCACATGCATTATCAAAATTTTCTGAAATTATTTATTTCTCTTTGAGATTAAAAATATATGTAATTGCCCTATGGCCAAACGAGTGTTTCCACATGTACAAAACATGCTATTAACGTATTCTTTCATTTCAATTTTAGCTACGGGTGTGCCCTGCCCGGAGATCATTGGAGGCACGACGCGTCCGCCAACCGCAGACAGGCGCCGAGCGTTGGCCGCAGCGAGCGCACCTGTGCGCAGCCACTGACCGGTCCTACCCCAAGGCCAGCGGCGAGCGCTACGCCTCTCCGCCCTGGAAGCCGCTCACAGCGCTGCCCCCCGACAGAACGCGACTTCATCCGTCAATGAAGCCATCTGCATCTCTGGCAGCCCGAGAGCCATTGACAGGCTCGCAACAGCTCTTTCAGGAGTACTCTTCACTCATCTCCACGTCTTCGGTCAGTGTCACATAAGAGTGAACAGTGTTGAATACAATTTTATTTTCTTAACAATATTAGCGTAGACATTCATTAATGCATCTCCTGAATGACCTATGACGAAAAAGCTGGAATTTTTAATCTCCAGCGCTATTAACGTGGCAATCTCCTTGTTTTGACATGGTTTCACGTCGTAGCTATCATGAGCATGTTCATGCGTGGTGCTTTTCCTCAATTCACGCCTTTTGTATAAGTTGCTTAACTCTCAAGTCCTCATCACTAGTACATTATTTCGTCACTCGTCAATTTCTTCCCCATTGCCTGTACGGCGATCCTCGACAGTCCTGTTATGTTTCCATTATCGACATGTTAAATGCATGAATTTACCCCTGCCATTCCCGACACAAGATACCATTTACTACCCTCGTACACATAATTTCTCTGCCGCTTTCCCCGACCCTATACTATAGTAATCTACACGACGACGAGGACATGAATATTCAATTTTAAAAACAGATATTGATAAGAATATAAATTGGCAATATTTAATTTCTGTGCTATTTAATAATTCCGAAAATTATTTTTGATTTCAAATAAACTTTTAAGGTTTTATAATGGAGGGATGTTTTAAAATTATGACTTATTATCTGACAAGCTAAAGCTACGCAGAAAGTATTTCAATATAAAATCGCACGGTTGTCAACCTTTTCCCTTGGAATCGCCAATGCTACCATGGCTCAACGTCACGTTCCGGGTCTTCTGGCACCCAGTGCCTCCTTTCTCTGCTACTTGGTGAAAGAAGCGTAGCGAAATTTGCATGATAAGACGGAAGAGCAGGCCTCATGGCCTAAGTCTCGCCACGCCAGGCATTAGTTCAATTCATTTCAATTCAATTCAACCCAATTGAGTGCCCACCCGTCCCCAGAGCCGCGCTTTTTCCTGCGCGGTCGCTTCCGGGCTGGTGATGCGACATCAATTACAAACGTAGATGATCAAAATTAAAACATCGATTTTAAGAAAACGTCAACCAAAAAATTGAAAATACTTTTAAAACAGTTTACGGGGTCGGCAACGCTACATTCAGCTAGTTGTTCCGTATTTTAACTTTTACAAAATTGTGATGTGGGAATTTTCATTCACAAATAAATCGTCGATCATAAAACATCGAAGTTAGAAAAGAACTCGATCTTTAATATATCGATGTTTAAATCTTTCGAGGTTTCTGTGAATATATTCTATTAAAGCATCAATGCTTTTGCAAACACGTCGCATCCACAGTCCGCCCCGCGCTTCGACGCCCTCCTCCCGCGGCGGCCGTTGCGTAAGCGCTGACGGTCACAGGCTCGCGAGCGAGCGGGCGAGTGGGAGGGCGGGCGAGCAAGAGGGCGGGCGGGCGGGCGAGCGATGCGAGCGGGCGGGCGGGCGAGCAAGAGGGTGGCGGGCGAGAAGAGGGCGGGCGGCGGGCGGGCGGGCGGGCGGGCGGTCGGATGCCACATCTGCAGCCGGGCAGCTTCTCCGCGTCCGTCAAGCGCGCGGACCCTGGCCGCTGACCCGCCGCCGACAGAACGATCGCCCCTGAAAACGCTTTTCACTCCTCCGCGCGATTGACAGGGAAAACCAGGCGCTGTTGGGGCGTCATAAGGAAAGTAGACACGGCAGCGTTCGGTCTAAAGCCAGTCCTCGTAAAGGCGAGGTGTGTTGTCCTTGAAGTTGGAAGATAGAGGAGGACATGTGCGTTTTCATTGAGTTTTTCTGTTATACTGCACGTTTGGAACTACGCGTGCGTCGTTTCAAAAATCAGGTAATCAATAATGCTTAATTAGAGTACCTAAACTCAGAAAAGTTCTGTTTGTAAGAGTGAATTATGCTAGTATTGAAGAAGTAAATATTGAAAATACAGAATTCGGAGACAATTATCTTTTAAAGTACTGAAAAATTTAACGAGAACATGTTTTGCGAAATAAGTGTCTTCGGTTCAAGAACTAATTGAGAAGAATTAAACCTCCAATCACTGTTCTGTCCTACATATTGCTGAATAAAGGTACTTTATTTCCTAACTGTGTTGCCTGGAACTATTTTTCAGATTACAAACTTGATTTAGACAGGTAAAGGTGTTTAACTAGGAACTACGGAATTCACATTTTGATAACAATGACACTGAAATATTTTATGATCTACAGCAATACCTTCAAACATTACAACGAAATATTGTAATTATGGACGTTTCAACACAATGAACATCAACTTTATCCTGGCTATTCTCTCATTTAAGAACTCAACATAGAAGAACTAAGGAACTAACTTGTTAGGGCTCATAGAATATCTCCTATCGTATCAATTTCCCAAAATGTGCTCTTTCAGAGAGGGTATCCGAATACGATCATAATTACGAGACTCGTGTGTTTTATAACGTAGGCTACAGGTCCCCCAAGCGAAATTTTCATAGGGGCATGCTCCCTGCTCCCCGTGCACACGCCTGGTAAGTTTCAAGCTAAAAACACAAATAATAAGAATCGAACGAGTTGCCACAGCATGCCCCGTTACAATAAAGCCTGTAGAAATTTCGGGAGGGGACCGATCCGACCTTCCCTCGTGGTCCCTCCCGGTCGCAAGCTGTTGCCCCCCCCCTCCCCCCAGGGGCGAAGCGGCTCGGCGCCGTCGCCGGGAAAATTCGGGGAAATTCGATCCGAGGACCTGGCGGCGGCGGCGGCGACAGCGAGGAGCGGAAGCGCGCCCGGGGAGTCGCCCTCCTTGCCCGCCCCGCCAGGGCGGAAGCGCCGCCCCCGCCAGGGCGAGGAGGAGAGGGCCCTGGCCGCCACTTCAACACAGGTGCCGGAGCTGCGTTACGCAGGAGAAAACCACGGTATTGCCAACTAATTGGGGGTGTGGTATGTTCACATTCGAGAATGTTCGGATTATCCGAAAACATGTACCGAATATATTCAAGTACATCTATAGGATTACCAGACGAAGCAATGTAGCGTGCGATGTGAGAAAATGACGCCGTAGCCTAGCGATCGCAACGTCATATCGCATCATCGAACAGTCAGTTCCTTACGGCTAAAGAAGTTTACCGATTTTGCCGATTACCTATAAGTGGAAATTACTGCTACATTAACATGTGATATACATCGCAGTTACCAGAGCAATAAACGTTTCATTTTGACAACTTGTGATTCAATAATTCGTTGTTCAGTTCTCTAGTAATTATAAAATTCATTCTTTACACTACAAATAAGCATTTTATTTATTTATTTATTTATTTATTTTTGGTTATTTTTCCTCCATCCGGAATATTGTCCGGATTATCTCAAATTTCGGATTTGCATGGTTCGGATTAGCGAAGTTGTTCTGTATACTCTTTCACTTTGACCCATTGTCGGATTTCAACGCAAGTGTATATTTCGAAAGAAGCCCTATATTTCCGCAAATTGCTGATTATTCTGTCAATTGTGTTCGAAAACGGTATCATTACTCATATTTATTTACGATATTAGGTTCGAATGCATCAACAGCATGTAAAAACCTATGAGAAATAAAAAAGTTATTAATATACTGAGTTGACATATTTCGTGGGATATACAAGTGTTTTAGCTCTCGTTTTCGATATTGTACTGCATAAACGGATAATATTTCGTAGATTATTTGTGTGCATATAGTAAATCCGGTCTGTACTAGTACTCTCAACTGTGATCGGACACACGCTCTGGAGGTTGTGAAGCAGTATTTTATCTTTTGGCCTCCTGCATATCGGGCCTTTTCATGAAGCAAAGCAAGTCAGGTTCTTGTTGAGAAGCGACCCAGCTTCGGCGACCGAATGGAAAAGCTAAGAGTGTTCTCGCTTTTACTCTGGCAAACAAGCCACTAACTATAAAATAAATATGTAAAATAGGTTTAGCCTGACTGGACCAACAGAAAAGCAAACAAAACAAAGCTTCATCGCTGGCTGTTTTCTTTGAACTTGTCACACTAAACAAATTTACATGCTTAAACGTCGTTCTTCCCTATGATTTTGAATTATTTGCTTCTCGTCAGTGCAGAATATTAAGGTTGCAATTCAGAAGACAAGGACAGGTTTCAGTAAATTTCTGCAGCATATAGGTAAACGGTTCATTTGCTGTGTATTGCAAAAACTTCATCTGGCATACAGAATTGTACATTCCATATGACAATGTTCGTAACGGAATTTATATTGTATCATTGCAACACTACCAAAAATACAGTTCTGAACCACAAATGTTTGTTTTGGATTTTATTATTCAATATGAGGTCGCATTAAGTTTTCCATCGGCCGGTCCGGATGACCGAGATCGCTAAGGCAGTAGTGCCGTAGCGATCTCAGACAGAAGGATCGCGTGTTCGAGTGTTCGCCTCGGGCATGGTTGAATTGTGTTCGTCCTTTCACCCACTATCATCATCATAGATGACGCTATAGTGTCACCCTCATAGTTATCATAACGTTACTCGCAAAAGTGTCATACTCTAAATTTTATCTCACTCCATAGGTTTATTCTCCGACTTTGATTTATATTTGTTTACGTCATGTTGGCGTTTTAAAACCATCTTTTACCGTGAGAACTTCCTGACTCTCGTAGTAAATGAAACAATGGAGGGAACGAGTGTTATCGTACAGAGGTGTCGTCTGTAACTAGCTCCTGTAATCGAGTGGATGCGTTTTGATGCCCAAGATAAGACCAGGGTCGAGTTCGATTCGCTTGAATATTACTTTCGTACAATTTAAAAAGTTAATATGTAATATGATATCAATAAATATGTAAATCAACTCGCGATTTCGAATCGTAGGTATTCCATTACATGCAAATACTTTTGAATAGGTGTTTGCATGAAAAATTAACTTTTCAGAGCAATCAGTATTTACTTCAACATATTAAAAGATATATTAATATCTCATCTCAGCGTTACAAGACAGAAGGCCTTGTGATTTTGACCCGAGCAGAATCTGCATTCCGATCTCAAACACGCACGCGACATCGTCCTCCAAAGAATGCGTTCCTGCGAGGAGACGCTGCATAGGGCGCAGTTCGGCTCGTACTCCCGCGAGAGGCCTTCCAGCCCGCCGCCCACCACAAAAAAGTCTCTCCGTGTTTCCAGCGGGGCTACCGGAGCACACAATGGTTGCAGGGTCGAGCTCGTGTGTTGGCTCGGGTGCCGCGGAAGCGCGCGCCGCACGTCTTTTGTTTGTGCCCACGAGTTGTGTCGCATGTTTTTTAAACTGTTGAGAACTAACTTTCGTAGTTTTATTTTACGGACGGTTTCTTCTGGAGTGGAAAATCGTTTCCATAACAACGGTGCGGTGATTGTGATAAATGGTGAGGATATTCACTTGAGGGAGACGCGAAGTGAATTTTGTGGCCCTGTGTTTGCTCACTACAAACTTTATACTAAAGAAAAGCGAAAGTGACATATTTTTAAAGTCCACAATGTGTCAGATTCTTTTGTTTTTTAACTTATATATATATATATATATATATATATATATATATATATATATATATATATTTCCTTCTCATAACTATATTTATTTTAATGTTGTTTATTTGAACGATTTTTTCAATTGGAATGTTTAAAATCTAACATATCAAAAGCCTCAGCACTATTGAAATAAGATATTTCTTCACATCCACGAACCCTATAACATTATTAACTTTGGAATTGTCGGTAATATCAAAAATGACTTTCACTAATCCTACTACGATATTTAAACAATAAATTAATTAGTGCAATAGCAGCATGTCGTTTGTCGTGTTATTTTTAATGGTTACGTAGTATTACAATACCACAAGAAAACGCAAAAGTAATTCCAACCCTCAAGAAAGAATACTCACCTGTGAATTGAACTGTGGTGCCTTGGTTCCGCAAGTACTTCACGTATTCGCTACAATGGATGTTCCCAACGTGTTAAAAAGTATCATGAACATAATAATGCTATTTTCGAAAATTGAGATGTTTTAATGAAAATCGACCCTAAAGATCTAATTTAGAAGAATATATTTCATTAAGAAATAATTACAAGGAAGTCTTCCTTCATCTACAATTTCGAAGAATTGTAGTGCATTTGCGAAGATTTTAAACTTTTGCAATTTTTGCAAATAGTTTAATGAAATTACGAACTAAACTAGTTTTATAAGTGCGCTTTTCTCTATTCATAAAATGAATAAGAAAATTGAAGTCATTTTTTGAGAAAATTCTGAAAATATCCTAGACGCGTCATTTACAGTACCTCCCCTCCCCACACACGAGCGCACACACACGTGATATTAAAATATTTGTTTCAAATAACTGGGAAATCAGTCATATATCGATTAAGAAATTTCAAATTTGATGAAAATCCTGTGAAAGGTAAAGGCGCTTTGGAAAGGTAAACTTTGTGCCCAGACAGGTGGACACGCGGAGGGCGTTGTGGCGGAAGTCAGATTTTCGGTATCGAGGACCCACAAATAGTGGATTCTGATGATACAAAATATTGCAGGAAGTAGTTTACAATGTACATGTAGGAGCAAGAATGAACCACTATTTCGGAACGAGTTTTTTCTGTCGAAAAATCACCGTTTGTCGCTGCAGCATTACGTAACTTTATCTACACTACGTAAGTAGTGTGCGAGAAAGTGAAATATTAAAGTTTTTTTTCTGCTCGCAAATATACCGACTTCGACCACGCGTGCATTCACCCTGCATTTACCTGGGCTCAGTAAGATTATCTCGGTGGCAGGTGCATGTAATTTGTCATGGGATCAGCATTTAGCTAGATCCGATCTTTAGCCTCCAGGGTTGTTAGCCCTGGGGGCATGGAAAATGAAATGATTATAATAGTGAAGGGTGAAAAGACGACACACACACAGGCATACACAACACAACCGTGCCCGAGGAGGGACTTGAACCCACGAACTTCTGGACCGAGACTCTTACGGCACTTAGCGATTTCGGCCATCTACTCGGCTAATAAAGTTATTATTATTATTATTATTGTTATTGTTATTATTATTATTATTATTATTATTATTATTATCATCTTTCTTGGGCGCATTCTTGAAACTTTCAAGGCCGGCACCTGTGACTTTCTATCCAGGCAGAAAGCAAACTTCCAAAGAGCAGACGATATTCCGTCGGTTTCCGCAACCAGGACATCCAAGGTAGATCCAAAGAATTAGTTAAACTATTTTCTTAACCTCCATGCATGGAAACTTGTGTTTCCGTTCATTGGAAAATGTTAATGCATTGCGTTACACTTATGGTAAATTAACAATGTTCATGATGCTGTAAACAAAACACTGGGCAACTTGAAATTAACATGGCCGCAGTCGGGAATATTGTGAATGATTCTCAGACTAGAGTACACGTGACAGTTTCCGAGAATTCGAATTGAAACATAATTTATGCAACAGATTATTAAGTGTTTTTGGCATAGTATTTTCAAAACTCTAGATCTCTGCCCCTATTTTCGCCTCGTCCGGAAACATGTCATTCGTTCGCCGAAGACGTTCTTTCTCTGCCAGTTACGTAACTAACTTACGTTACCCATTTTTCGAAATTACTTCTGTAACGTATTGGCGTACTTTTAAGTATAACATAATGATAGCTCCTGGTAATAATCTTGTAGATATCTGAATATTAGTCCTTAGAAACAACGTTAGCGACGAATGAGTACTGAAAAAAATAGAAATTTGTTTCGTAACTGACTGTATATGTCATGTGTTGTTTGGTGCACAGATGACTCAAGTAGAAGCTAAGATTTGCCTCTTAGATCATACCAATTTATTAATATTGATTTTTCATTTCTCTATCAAGTGACATCTGTTCTCAACACAATACGTAAAGATAATATTATCAGCATGCTTTACCATTCGTGAGAAAATTGTAAACAAGATTTTGGGTTAAGGTTTTCTTGTACGATGTTATGCTTTTGTACTAAATTACCTTTTTAATTTTATATCGTAAGAACATAATTGAATGTACAGGACAGTATTAAATGAAAAAAATGGTTATGATTACCTCAAAAAACTGATTATGAGTATATATATATATATATATATATATATAT
>BOPP01000005.1:14658502-14676210 GCA_017312745.1 Gryllus bimaculatus | reverse complement strand
TTATTCCAGCAGGGCCATTCTGCTTTGCAGCGCGCACGTATGTGGAATGACAAAAATAAAGTAAATACTAACATTTTGGGTTTAAAGTACTTGCGCTAAGCTCTTAAGTAGTAGATAAACATTTTGATCCGATGCTCCTCATTGCATTCCGTTTATTTGAAATCAATGAAATGGGAGTGACACTTTGCATTCCGGTTCTCTCTCTCGTTTCCTTCATTAAGAATATTTTCTCTGTTAATTCTACGCTCAACTCGTGTGTTGAACACTCGCCGTTCTAAAATAAGTAATTATTATCACAATTTATAACCTAAACCTTCGTGATTTTATTGCATTTTAAATTAATATAGCATTTTAGCATTCCCGCCCGTGGGTGTTTCTTAAGACTGATATAATGTGTCTCATGCTTTCAGGCTCTACATTATCTGACAGTATTGAGCTACGAGTGTTCTCATCGCCTTTTCGGTCGATTCTCATTTTACCATAATCAAGTACGAAACTCTTCAACAGCAACGCCCTGTAATAAACTAGAACAGTTAGGGCCTGCAGATATGAATTCCTCTTGCACATAATTATAATTTATTGAACTTTCTATTCGTAAAAAGAATGTCATTGTTTTGCATTGATGCTTATCGAGTAATTTAATAATTAATAAAGGAAGTAGACGTATTAAGGGCTACGTGTGGCGAGTAGAATAATTCATTTTCCTTCTCATACGCATGCCCTGTGCATTCTTGTGTAATGATTCCCGCGTAATTATGTAAGTAATGAAGTAATGGGCGGCGCGGAGCGCGGGGCGAGGGTCGGGGCGAAGGGTCGGATTCCTGAGCCTGACCGCGCATCCTCCTGCAGGCTCGTTCCTCCGATACCCGGACGCGCGTTGCCCTCGCGTAACAAAATGGCCGGCTGGATGCCGGGGAGGGGTGCAGGCCATCAGACGGGAGGGTGGTTGGGGAGGGGTGCGTATGCCGGGGGTAGCTCTGGTAGCTGCCCCACCAAAGTTTATGGGCTGCGAAGTCCGTGCCCCTCCGCCGCCGCCGCCTCGTCTTGGGCCGCCGCCACCCCAGACTGAGGGACCGCAGTACCTGAAATTGAGGGGCCCAGGCGGCAACCCGAAATTAGGCAAGGGGGTGGAGGTGGAGGCGGTGGTGGCGGCGGAGCGCCGCACCCGCCCCAGGGGTGTACAGGCATCGCCGCGTCCATGGCTAATTAAATAAAGTATAAATTTACGGCCCCATTTGTAGCACGCTCCGCTGTTGCCGTACATCATTCCGGCGGCGGCGGGCGGCGGTCGCGCGGGGGAGGCGGGGTGACGTCGGCGCAGGCCACGACGAGCGCGGCAGGGCCACGCACTTACTTGGAAAAATCGTGTGAATTCAATAGCAAACAAACATTTATAAAGGCGTTAATATTCCTTTTATGAATACAAACGGCTTTACCATTTTCAAATTATTTATTTCGACCATCTCCTCTTACACATGCTTGCCAGATCTGGAGAGGTACCGCTAAAACTATATTTCATAAACTGGAAGTAATTCAAAATAAATGTTTACATGTGAATGAAAATCTCAATGATTTTTACCAATGACAAAATTCAAAAAACTTTCTATTGAACGTTTAAAACACTGGATTTCAATATTCCATAGTTTATGCGGCATTGTACCCGAGGATGTCTAAATTAATTTCAATTGCGATTATTGAAATTGTGTGTATTATTCATCACGGACGCTCGAGAGCCTTGCGGCCACGACTTGATTGCAGGCTTGCGCCTTTTTCACGTCTGCTGCCGCCTCATTGTCGCGAGGCGGCCGGACGTCTACCGCAGACTGCTTGTTGAATCGCTCGAAGAGCTTAAATATAAACAATGAACTCATGTATTTTGGTTTTAAGATTTAGTATCTAAATGATTAATCTATCTAATCTAGGAAGTTGGATAGGATGGAATAGAGATCCCACCAACAGACGTTTCATTGCAGAAAAGTACCTCGAATGTGACTATGAGCTCGAACAGTCAAGGCTGCCACTCAAGGGAATGGGACATCAGACTAATTTCTGGAAAGACAGCTCTGATGTCCGTTAACGAACATGTCAAGGGAGCAAGCTGGTCATTAAAGGCAGATTTGCAAGGCAAAAGCGAGAGCGATTGATTTAAGCATGGCTCTGAGCGTCGTGTACCTTCCATTGACATTGCTTCTGTTGCCAAGGATTTCTGTGTCAAACCATCACTAAAGCATCGAAAGCTTGTGCTTAATAATGATACATTACAGATTTTTGGTAATTTTCACTAATTAAAACCCTAAACATTCCAAATTAATCTAGTAAAACTTGGAAGAATTTGTTGCGGAAGGCATTTAATGAATGAGTCAATAAAATGAATGAAACTACCTGCAACATTTTCATGTACTTCACGGTTCCAAATCTGTGGCTTGCGAACATTATGCACGGGGTTCCTGAAAATAATAACACCAACAGTTTGGCAACAAACTTGAATGTGTATTCATTTTTTTTCTACTATTAATTTTATGTACACTTTTTTTGTTGGGTACGCTCACTTAAGTTTTATTAATATTTGTCAGTGAATGTTGCAATTAGAACCAGCAAGGGCTTTTTATTCCATATTATCACAGTTTCTAAACAGGCTTTACGAACAATTAACAAGTTCTACAAATGCATGCTAATGTATAGAAGCGATTTTTATATATTACCCTTGCTTTATATTACTTCACATTTCTATTTTTACATACATTTTTACATTTTATGTGTTTTTATTTGCACATTTTATTTTGATATATTACATTATTCAATGAATTTAATTTTTGTGTAATTTGGCGCCATTAAATCACTTATTTACAGGTTGCAATTACGCGAGAGTCGTGAGCCGGAATCCTTACGGTCGCTTTACATGACGATAGTTGCTCTGGACAGTAGTTATCGCCGTTACGTGCCGCTGCACAAGCGCCCGCGGCGGTGTCTGGTGCGCGGCCTTGGTGGCCTGGCGTCGAGGCCCGGGAGCGCCCATCGACGCGGCGCGCGCCGCACTGGGCCCGACGGGGTGGCGGTGTGCGCGAAATGCACTTGAAAGCGGGAGAACGATACTGAGCGGTCCCTTCCTGGGAACGTTTTGTAATAATTAATTTATGTGCAAATGTACTGTTCAGAAGGAAATAAAAAACGCCGGAGAAGGGTAAACATTTCTTTTGAATATGCGAGCGTGTATAGAAGCAATCAGCGCTATAAAAAAGGAAGTCTAAGAAGATGAACAGTGAGATAAGTTTTACTCATGCAGCCATATATTATCAGAACAATTTTGTTTCTCACATCTCTTCAGAGATTCGAATGTACAACCTTTCGGTCGACGCGTATTGATTGCCGGCTCGGCCGCCTTCGTCATGTAGGTTTCTATACATCTTATACCTTTCTGTAACCCATGTAAAGAAATCGACTCACGTACGCAAAAATAAATAAATAAATAAATAAAAACATGGCGAACGACAGAGTGAGACGGCGAGCGGAATTGTGTTAAATCTTGTATTACCTGAGAATTTTAAGGCGAAGTTGACTCTTTGCTACGCGTGTCCAAGATCATGACAAGGCTCCGGCTTTCACCCACGCGATTAACATACACGACCGGTGAGTCTGTCCAACACGTTCTATGCCAAAATCATTTTTCGACGCACAGTTTGTTGGGAATAAACAACAACGTGCCATTCTGAATTGAACTAAAAAACAAAATATATCTCCCGCGCTCTTTTTTTTCCCCTCTTCATTTATTCAGCAATGTTGCCACGTCGGGAATCATTAAAACCCTTTATTGCCCTGCACAACATAATTTTAGTTGTTGTTTTTTAACATTTTTTATTTTTAATTTTTTTTTTTTAGTTTTTTAATAAAGATCTCCGAGACGTACGGCGTGTGGCGCACTGTGCGCCAATTGCCAAAGCGCTGCTCGCGCTGCCAGCGCAACGCCCGAGCCGCCGTCGCCGCCGCCGCCAGCGCGCGGGAAAGTTGCCCGCGGGCAGTGGGGGCGCTGCTAAGGGGGGAGGCAGAGGGGAAGTGGCCCATTCCGGTCGGCGCGATTTTAGGGGCGGCTCCTTGCTACCCCTGGCTTCTTTTCCAACGCCGCGTTAAATAAATATAATGGTTAACAAAGATCCGAGTTTGATATTAACATGTTATATTAAATGTCGCTAAGGAAGTGTTCGTATCCCCAGTATTATTTCACGGTGTATTGGTCGTAATGTGTGAGTGAGTCAGGGACTATTGTTTCCGGGTGCGTCAACTACTGGACCTTGGTCCCGTAAGTATAGAGCATGTTGTATTGTGAGAGGGGGCGTTGTCCCTCCACCGCTGGAACGTAAGACCCGGCAGAGATGTGTATGTCGGTTTGCGAACTCCCGTGACTCCCTCAGCAGGGTACTGCCCCAGCCGAGACGAGGTACAACAAGCTCCCGATATCGTGGTAGTGCAGGGTATGAAAGTGTGTGTAAGGGGGAAGGGTGAGGAAGAAACATCGTGGCCTATTTGTTAGGATCTATACTGCTTTAACATTCATCTGGTAATGATAGGAGAAGCCAGGGAAAATTACCGATTACAGCAGCCGGCTACTAGAATTCTCGCCCAGTTGTTGAATTCGTCCCAGTTATGTCGAAAATCCGCTACATTATAAACTTAATACCCTGATTAACGCTGCAACAGAGGCATGTCGCTGCTGAGGTATTGCTGCTGGTGATGCTAATCATTGAACGTGTTAGGTATGATAATAAGATTTGTTCAGCTATTATTTTGCATTGACCTAGAAAATGTTGGTTTCACATAGAAAAGCGTATGTTCTAATAGATCGACTGCGGTACTTGCCCTGTACCTCTACTATAATCACTTTCATGATAACGTTCATAGGCGCCCATCTTCGTCAGTAATGAAAGTTAGTAAATTCCCGTAGATGGATCTTCACTGGCGTTTGCCTGTGTAGATGTGGTAGTGTTTTATGGTGGGTCAGCAGAGTTGTATCCTACTCGCGCAGTACAAGCTTTAGATGCGCCAAAGCTCGTCTGCCGACCTGCCTGGGAGGGAGAAGCCACGCAACGCGGGTCTGCGCGATATAGGTCAATGCTCGAGTTGTAGCACTTGCGATGCGTGAAGGCCGGCGAAGTGCTGAATTTCATTTGCATAACGAAGCGGCGTTGATGAGGATGTGGGACTGAAGTGATCTGCAAGACGAAGGAGAAAACGCGATGCGATAAAGAGAGCTGTTAAAAAGTTGCTCGCGTACGAAAGTCGCACAAGTGTAGAAATCGTGCGTTTTTTTCCTTGGCTTTAGTTTCTTTTCAAAATACTGAATATTTCATAGCTCTTCCCGGATAAACACGTTGATGGTCGTTCGCAAAACCTCTTTCTAACACTTAAGGTTGGTGTTTCACGTTTCAACAGTCGCAGTGTAGACATCTTATTTAATGTTTGAACAAACATACAATACATACAAACAAAAAATATTTTTAATGACTCTTCCCCAAATGTCATGTGTCAATTCCCCAACTGGTCAGCCTAAAAAGTGGGGAAAATCAGGAATTCTTCATACGTACGAAAACAAAATGTTTTATTACGTGAGTTAGGAACCCCCTCTCAAAATTTTCAGGGGGCCACGACACCCTTTCTCCCCGTTCGCACGCATATGGTAGAACGCAAAATAGACGATTCTATTCTATAGTGCGCCAGGAAACCTTCTCCGTAGTGATCCAAGGCAAGGCCTCCTATTAAAAGTTGCATTTATATCGGTAGCAACCAGATCACTGGGAAACAAGTGAAAGGGACAACTCTCCCAGCATCTGTTGATGATTGTGGTGGGTACGCGATTTACTTTTTACAAGCTGCAGCTCATGCTACCAACATAATTTCTGTTGCTAGCGCTCTTACCAGCAAGGTTCCACTTCGGACAGACTTTCCTGGCGGTGAATGAACTCGCGTTTTTGGAACGTTTGATCATGCACCACCACACGAATTGGTGATGGCTAAGGGGTGCTGCTATAAAAAAGTGGCAAATTGGACGACTTTCAAATATATACAGAGTGCCAACGCAGGAGGTAATTTACAGACGCGTATCCCTGTTATTTGGTCGTAAGGCAGTGCAAGAGAAGAACGATAACGGTGCGGCGGAAGGCGCCTGCCTGCGGCCGGCCGGCCTCCCCGCGCGACTTGCTTCGCCTTCGCCTTCTCCGAGCCCCGTTTGCCGGCGATCGTTTCCGCGGGAGGCGGCGCGGCTTGCTCGGGGGATGGCCGAGCAACGGTTGATGCGATGCTGGCCATCGCGACCCCTGGGAATAGCTGGGGGAATTCCTCGGGCCTGGGCGCAGCCGGCCGAAGCTGACCGGCGGGTGGTGGTGGCGGTGGCGACGGCAGGGACGGCGAGGCGGAGCGGGTGCGGCGCGGCAGTCCTCCGGTGGCGGCTCCTTCGGGAAAAGAACGGAAATACTCGGCAAGCGGTGCGGCGGCGTGAAGTGGACGTGAAAGGCGAAAGTGCGTGGATGGAGAAAGGGGAAAGAGGAGTGGTGGGGATTGGCGGGGACGGCGAAGGGGGCGGCGAAAACCCGACGCATTTCCTAGTGCGCCTGGGGCTCGAATTGAAACGAAAAATAAAAAAAAAAAATGCGGAAAGGAGAGCTTGTTTGGGCAATACGTAAAATGGGTTCCGTGTAACGCAGCGATGTGATATCCGAGGGATATACCTTCGTAGCAGCGACCGGGAAGGAAAAAAATAATACACAGAAATGTTTCCGCTTGTGCATGCAAGAAGACAGAGCTATCTAGTATATAGAATTCAATGATGAAAGCAAAATGCGTGTATTTACATTTTTACGTTAAATTGCACTCTATTATTACCAGGATTATCGCTTTATTTGTAATTGGATGCGAATTTTTTCTCTCCATTAATATTTCTATTGTATATTCTAGAGATATCATTTTAAACTACTTTTATTTCAAGTGACTCATTAGTTTAATGAAACTGACTATTACAATTTTTTAATGTAAGAAGTGTCTTTTTAGTGTTTTTTTCATGCTATTATCTAAGCATTTTCTAGTATTTTGAAGTATTTACCTTTACTAATTTCAGTGTTCAGATTGAATTAAATGTAACTACAGGGAACTGCTGATATTTTTCTTTAGATCTTTCCAGTATAAAAAGATTTAGTGTATGCAACTTTAAATTTGCTTTTACAGCATTTTTTATTTTATTATAATGCCTGGTATTTGAAAACATTCCTTATTTAGAGACAAACGTTTTCAAAGGTATCTCCTTCCTTGAATGTCGCAGCATTTTTTCTTGTAATTAGAAGTCCGAAAAGCGTAGCCAAGCATATTATTGTTTTAACGTTCCTCCAGTTTGTTGGTAGTACAATTATTACCTGGAAAATTTTTCCGCCTGCCTTTTACGAGAATACTAATTTTACCGATAATTAAAGGCACCCGATTCCTTAAATTCCTCCTCCTTAAATGTAGAAGCTTTAATTAAATTCCGTAATAAAATTATCTCACGTTTGCAGAAGACGTCTTCCTCGTCCTCGCGTCCTTTTCGGTCTCTGGGGCGCCGCCGTGACGTTTTCACCCTCCTTGAAGACGCCATCCCTCTCAGCCAACGTGCATTTGGGGGTGTCAGTTACGAAGACTGCGAGTCATAGGCACTTTATTTAATTTTTATTGATGTGTAGCGAATATATGCTGAATTTTGCTAGGAATATTTCAGATTATAACCAAGTTGTAGCCATGAAACGCTCTTCTACGAAGGTATTCGAATTGCAGTGTGGAAATCGACACATTCGTTGTCGACTTGATTTATATCAGTTCGTATGTTAAATTGATGCACACACTTTAAGTATCTGCGAGTCACATTGGAGCGGAACAAAGAGCTCAATTTCCACTACCAATAATTTCTTAAAACAATCAATAACTCTTATTGCTCACGATTATCTATACAAGTTAATGATTGCGTAAATGATTGTTATCAATTTGTGATCTTTTCGTCCAGTTTATAGAACAAAAGTATTTTAGTATAGTTCTCTCGTGAATTTGGTCGCTACAAATGATTGAACCACAACTTTGTCCTACAGCTCCCCGTCTCAGGATTTCTTCCCTGCTGTCTCCGACGAGCCATCTCCAAGAGACGGTTTTCCCTTCGCCAATTTTCTGCTCGTCAATCCTAATTGACTCTGGAATTTGAGTCTTGGCAACGTCGCGTCGTTTCCGTAACGGCGTTATTCCGCTGTTTTTATCTTGTTGGATGATTGGTTGCCTCCTTACATCGCCTTCACTTGTTTTCGGAACTGTCAGAGCTAGTTACGCCCGAAGCTAACTATAGCTGGAGTCCCAAGGTTTGGATATCATCCAACCCGCCCGCCCGGTATGCTGGAAGCCCCGGCGCCCACCCAGAGGCGCGCTAGGCGGTGGAGACCCGCGGCTGCTGCGCTCCACCTGCCTCCGCCAGCCTCCGCCAGCCATTCTGCTTCGTGTTCCGGTAGCCGTGACAGCCTCTTTCTTCCTTATTACAGCTAGGAATCCTCAGACCTCGGAAACCTCGGCAGCAACGTTAGTTGGGGGAGCCTAGGGTTCGTGTCCCGACGGTGGCGGCTACATAGTTGGGTCGATTTTACCACCGGAAGAGAATTCTAGCGGCCGGTTGACTTGATTGGTAATTTTCTGTGACTTCTCCTGTCAATATCAGGCAAATGTCGGGGTGGTACGCCAACAAATGCCACACGGATCGATTTTTTTGACTGATTGAGTAGTGATTCTGGGCGCATCAACTGCTAAGGTCATTATTCCTGCAAGTGTAGAACATGTTTTCTCATTGGGAGGTACTAGCTGTGATGTTCCCCCGTTGAATGGTGACATCCGGCGCCGACCTTCCTTTCGGCAATCGGGGTTTCCCAAACCAGGTATCTCCCACCAGCCGGGCACCGCTCCATCGGGAACAGCTCTAAACCTAGAGGCTGGTCACCAGGCACGAGTAGTGCATTCAGTGCGAGTGTAAGTAAGAGGTAATTAATAGCACAAACAAGGGCAAGGAAAATCGCGTACGGGCCGAGTCTCCGGGTATTGTTAGGGCACTGCTCCGGCATTCGCCTGGTGTTGATCGGAGAAACCACGGAAAACTACCGATCAGCGCAGCAGGCCGCTTAAAGTCTCCCCCAGACAGCATCTCGAGCCAGCTGTCTAGCTAGTGTCGAAAATCCTGCCACAGTCGGGGCTCGCGGACTTTCTGGTCAGAGGGACATCAGTTGTCTCGGACCGGGCGCAATCTTGCCTTTCCTCCTCCTCTTCACTTGAACTTACACTAACATAGACTTGACCACAGTTGTGGGCTACTAGTCGAGAACATAGAGCTTGTCCAGTCTGGGACGGTGCCCCTCGGAGCGAGAGACCTGGAAAAGGAGAATCTCTACAAACCTACATGGAGGTCAACCCAGATATTACGTTCCAGGGGGCAAGAATACCGCCTTCTCCCTGGATATATTGCACACTACATTTAAGCGACTAATTGCCAGAAAGTAGGGGTGATTGACGAGCTCAGAAACACACACAAACATTTCGTTATTCCCGGGCAACCTCATAGCTGGCCCGTTCTCAATTCTAAAATATGATTACATATTTTGTTCTTCTGGTTAATAATCTTGTTGAACTAATCGAGGTGGTTTCCTGAAATCGGGGTTTCTTTCCTCTTTGTCATTCCATTCTCTGCGGAATGTTATAAGAATTTTGAGAGCTACGTTTGGTTTCATGTCTTCTCTTCCTCATCTACTTATACGACCTGAAGCATTTGAATTGGATGGAACTAGTTTATTTCAATCTGTGAGAATGTTAAGTTTAAAATCGAGTATTTGTGAAAGGTTCAGAACCTTTTGGGTAATGTTTTGTTACAAAAAAGTAATATTGAATGGAAAAATAAGACTTTTATCACAATTTAACAATAATTTTGCCATCTTTATCATATGGTTTAGTCGTATTAAGGAAAATTTTTGTGTGTGGGGGGTATGTGTGTGTATTGAGGTACTGAGAAGGTATCTTCATTAATAATATACATAAAATTTTACTCGTTATAGAAGAGTAGTTTTGAATTATGTGAACGTCTATCAGCACTTTTATTCTTTCCACATTGGTTATGTATCACTCTTTCATCGTCCAAATTATCAAATATTCTACCATCAACGTTCTACGGACTTGCGATTTTCATGAGAGGAATTACAATAAAAAAGAACAATTTCGCGAGAATTTCGATCAATTTCCAATGTTGACCAAGTGTCCATTTCCAAGCATTTGGAGGTAACGTGAACATTCCCATGTATTTTATGGCGAGACCTCCCGTAATAAGTGCAATTCCGCCCCTAGCAGCACCGTCAGCGGTCTTTGTGTCCGTCTGCTGCAGCCAAATCGATCCAATCCACGTCCGATGTCCGTCGCATCGCCCACATTAACCTGCCGGCACCGGAACCACAGCGCCGACCACGACGCGCGCTGGCCGCGCGAGGGATTCTTTCACGATTCGCCCCGGGGCATCCGCCCGGGGAGGGGGCGTAGCCGCCCGCGAGAGGCATTTCCCAGCTTTTCCGCCCGTTTCCGGCAGGTTTCCCGCAGTCAGGCGGCGCGCCGCTCGCAGGGCGACACAATGCCTTGCGAGGCGGCGGCGTGCGGCTTGAGGGCACCGAGGCAGGCCGCCTCTTGGAGACTCGCGACAGCAGTGGGGCCGGCGCCGCCGCGCGCCGCCTGCGCCGCCCCACAGTGGGACCCCCACCCATTCTAGGTTGGCCATAAAAACAACAATTATTTGACCACCAATAAACAATTTTTGAGAATATAGGTCTAAAATGTCACTATATAATATAATTATAATATATATATATAATATAATATATATATATATATATATATACATACGTGATTATGTAAGGGATTGGAGACAACAATTACTGATACAAGGAATGTGAATAAAGAGCACTCCGCACTCCGAATAAAAACAAAATAAGATATCGCATAATTTGTACAATTACTGAGCAGGTTATTAACACATACCATTTTATTTATTTCCCTATTGTAGTGTGTGTGTGTGGAATATGGGTATGTTGTGAGTAAATTATTCCAAATGTATTTATGGTTTAACCGTGAGTTCGATAAAATAACATAAAGCTTTTAAGAAACCCCTTTAACGTTGCGTGTGTAAAATATCTGCTAATATTGAGTTGGGCAAGAGGTGATGATTGAGTTAGATTCCGACGTTGTTGAAACGCTGTCCAGCAGTGCCGGCTGGGCTTTGTGGCCTGGCGGGGCGCAGCCGTTGCCCACCGCGCCCCCGCCCGCCGCCCGCCCAGCCCCTCCGCGGAGGCCCAGACGGCGCCCAGACGCCGAGCCGGCCGGGGCGGCGGCCGCAGCCCCAGCCCACACCCCAGCCTCAGCCCCCGCCCGAGCCGCTAGGCGGCGCGCACCGCACGCGCAGGCGTTCTCCATTAAAAGGAGGGCAGGACGCACGCCGCCGCCGCCGACACAAAGGCCCAGATATTTAGCGTCGATAGAGCCATCCAATCAGGGCAAAAAAAAGGCCGCTGCCTTATCATCTGAGAGGGGCATCCGTCGGCCCTGGTCTGTTTCATTGAATTTTTACTGCAAAATGAAATGAAGGTATTTGTGCTCCTGTATGTTTTCTCCGCTTCAAGTTCTTGGCTTTTAATGGATCACAAAATCAATTTGACTCACCTAATCTTTCTTGCCGGGCTGCTCCTGCGCCGCTGCCTTCCAAATACCCACTTGGAATGCAAAGTCAACAATGACGACCTAAATCAAACATGATTCTGTAGGAATTATCGAGTTTCGTTTCGTTTATCGTAAGTGAAAATTAGATCCTAAATTTCAATGGGTCCAGAAACAAATGATGTACCGATGCAAATGATATAGGCTGTAATGTTTTTCCATTATGACACATGTGCCAAACGACTGTTCGTGTCTTACTATGTGTCTTTGTGTTCTTGGGAACTGTAGTTTTCTTGTACATTTTTAGCTCTTCTTCCCGCACAATTTCAGGAAAAGATGAGAATTTCAGTGCTTCCCAGGACTACTCTCACAGACTCTCTCGCCAACGCAAAGCAGCAGTGTAGCCTATTTACTACAGTAATTTTTAATCACATGTTACGATTTATGTAATAATCTCACTCTAACGTTCATACATATAATAGGATGATTGTACGGTTGTTCAGTTAATTTTTAAAAAATCAAAAATTTCGTTACCGACGTGCCCATGGCTCAGCCAGAATCATCGCCACCAATTTTTGAAGGAAAAAGGGAAATTGAATTCCCGAGTTCGGATTATTGCAGTAAATAAAGGGGCTTTCCGCTGCGTGGAGTGTATGCCGTCCGATATAAACGTGGGCAAATAGCCATCACGATGCCGGGCGCGGCGCGGGCTCCTGCAGCCGGCCGCTCCAGGCGGGCGCGCGGGCACGTTCCATCCGGCGCGCGGGGGCGGCAGCAGGCGCGGCACGGGGGCGCAGCGGCGCCAGCAGCGCCGCCGCCGCGCGCCCGCGTCGCTGATCTGCCCCGCCGCCCGCTGCCGCCGGGCCTTTGTACATTCCGTGAAATTAAAGCGATTACGTGCGCTGGACTGCCGTGGCAGCGTGACCTGCCGGCGAAGGCGCCACGCGCACCCTCCTCCGCCCCCCCTCTTCCTCCTCCCTTACCCCCGCTCATCGCCCACAACCCTCACCCGCCCCCTGCCTCGCTCTCCGCCGGTAGGGTGGTATCTGGCGAGCGCTAGAGAGAGCTCCCCCTTTCAAGGCTACGTTAGCCTCTAGACCGGTTGGTGTGTAGGTTGCTTGGCCTGGAAGTCAGCACCACCTTCAGATGCCATCGTCACTTCTTGATTTCGTTCTCGCGAAAGTGTGTATGCGTCCTCCAATCTTCCTCCTTTTGCTTTTCCTCGTTATCATTTGCCTAAAACCCTACAATATCTTGTAACTTTCTCTCATAAATTCTGATGCATTGAGGGGCTTAGTACCCACTTTTCAGCACAACTTCCTCCAATATAATTGTTTGACCACTTTTGCAAAATTATATGAACTCAAATTTCTTTTCAATGCTTCACTATGGCTCTTCACCTTTGAGTAAGTTTTTCAAAGTTTCAGAATATACCCAGTTATGAATTTTCAACATATGCACCTTCTTCAGGCCGGGTCATTTATCGCAAATAAAAATTAAACAGTAAGAAATGTTGTTTCTATCGTTTGTAATCAGCCACAGAATTTCGTTAGTGAAACATTTACCAAAACATCAAGAAATAACCGACGTCTACACTAACATGGAGTGAGTGATAAAACTTTCGAAATGCATCGTAGTAAATCGGTCCATTCGCTAATCAAATCATTCAAAATGGCAGTTCACAAAATTAAAGACAGTGAAGTTGCTACCGTGTTCCGAAACTCTGAATGTTTTGAATTCATTGCAAGCGAACATTTAAAAAGTATCTTTATTGTGTCAATGAACACTTATTCTGGTTTTATCCATCTCACTTGCTCTATTTACAAACTGTTTTCCAATGAGTATGTTGCAAAGCATGGGTGGGAAAAAATGAAAAAAAACACACATTGTAACACACACGTGGCTCTAAAAGTAAATTGGTTTCATAAAGAGCGAGCAGACTCACTCGGTATTTCGGAATAGTTATTTACAAACAATAGAGAAAATTGTACATTGCATGAATTAATTTATATGCTAAACAGATTGCATATGTTGGCATGGCTTGCATAACGAAATAAACGTATTCAGATTGTAATATTCATAATTGGAATCTTCATGGTCAAATGTAGCTAATATTATTCCCTTCACACTTTGAATATTGTGCTTAACTAAATAATATGGAAACAATTCACTTCAAATGATCCCATTAAACACACATCAGCCACAAGAATATCTCTACAAGTAAAACTGCTCGTGAAGTTCATACTCCTCTTCATAAATATTATTTCCTCATCGAATAAAGAGTATTCCGTTGATATTCTTTCTTTCACAAAAGAAAATAAGCATGTTCGTTCCAAGCTTAATTAGATGTCAGAAAATATTTTGTTCCGTAGTTTCATTACGAATCACATCAATTTTAATAATGGACATTGCGAGTCAGTTAATGGATGCCCAATGACTTCACGTTAATTATTATTTCTGAACCGATGACGAATCGTGGCGAAGCAAACATTCACGCATGATAATAATTACTTTTTAAATTGTGCAGAGCGTAACACCACAGTAATTCTTAGGTAATATTTTTTTGACGAAATAACGAAAATATAGAAAGTTATGTGTTTTTGTTTTTCCACTTATTTTGTTTGGAGCGTTAGCGCTTTGGGTTATACAGTTAACTCGTTACCAATAAACTTTTTCAAAATGTATTCATGAAGTTTATATGGTTCATTAAATGTATTCAAAGTTGAAACCTGAGGACATTACCCTAGACTTCGAAAAAGGTTAAACCTTGCTTGCATTTACAATAAGAGAGATCTGTTTTACACGCATAGCACTCCTGAGCAACATCATTCCTCGCGATCTTAAAGGACGGAGTCGGGGCTCCGGTATGGGGAGCTGCAGGGGCGCGAAACCGGTCCAGCTTCTATGTGATAGGAATGAAGAAAACCGCAGAAAACCCTCGATACGCTGACTGGTTTGCACGAGATTCGAACCTTGGTCTGCAACCGCTTCTTACACAGTAGATGAAACATCTATCGACAAGATGGTTGATGTCATTGCTCGTAGAATACAGCCTTCTTTTCTTTTTATTTGTTATTTTACTATACCGTTTGTTGCTGAAGTCTGCAAGAGACTAATTTTTAGCAACTGGCTTAAAGTGAATACGGAATGAAGTCATCCATTCAAATCAATGTCAACAAAAAGCTGCTATATTTTATTGAAATGCATCTCTGTGTTGCATGTTAAAGTAAATACACACAATACGTTGTACAGAATAAGTAGCGAGAAGCACCTTATCTGCGGTCGTAAAAGAAAGCCTCGAGACAGCTTTAATTGAATGTGTACCTGCCACTCCGACTCGTTCTGCCTGTCTCTCTCTCTGCGCTCGTTATCGCGCAGCGCCACCCGAGGCCGGGGCGTCCGCGCGGCAGCGGCGCGGGGCGGGGCGGGACGGTGAGGGCTGGCTGTCGAAGCACGCGAGTATCTCCCCGCGTAATGAGTCACTTCCGAGAAATCCACCTCCTCGGGGCGGCTGCAGCAGCTGCCCTCGCGATCCCGAGTGGCGCGGAGCCCCTGCCTGCGCCGGGCGCGCACTGGCCCCGGCCGCGCCGCCGCCGGCCAAAACTAAAGCGGTGGGGATGTTTTGGAAAAAATTCAAATGCTGTTGGTTGTTCAAACATCTAAACCCTAACTTCGTCACTCGTGTAAACTACTAACGTAAACGACAGCAAAACAAATTAATATATCGGTTATTGAAACATCCTAACCTAAAAATATCCTTACGTCTTTTTTATTTTTTTAAATTTTATTACTATACTGTGACAATACTATTTCATTTCGGTGAACATATAACATTGGCTATTGAACATATAATACTATTCTATGTAAAAATATTAAATGATGATGTTTAAATAAGAAATAAATAACTACTCTACTGTGTTACTGGAGTAATATATTACCACTTCAAGTAAGTAGCATAATTTTAGGGAAACTAACAAAAATTAATATTCTTAATAATTAAAAGTGGCTTCCTTCAAGATGTTACTACAGCAATGTAAACAGGTCCTCATTTCTTCGGAGTTCCTTCGAATAGAGTAATGACAGAGCCCATTCGGTTTAAAGGAGAGTGTTGGTTTATCATTATTGACAATGCTTTCTAGGTTTCTTTTATTGTCAATACAAATTATCTAATCTCCGAATGTTAGATTAATTTTATAATTAACTTGGCTGGCATTTGGCCTGATAGGGATATTCGTCATATCGTTGTTTTGAAATCCGAAAATAGAGCGTGGTTTCCCGAACTCTCCTGCACAAGATTACGAGCTAGCCTATTTTCATATAGTAACATCAAACATATTTTACCAAACGTGTCCAAACATTTTAAATTTAATCTTACTTCAAATCTGAACATTAAAAAAGCAATAAGTTCTCCACATTATCATTCCTTAATTGTAAATGAAAACAATATAATGTTTTTATAAGTTGAAAGGCAAAAGAGAGCCATTTTATCAGAATCATTCCTAACGAATGGTAGTAAATGTAGCTATATTAGATTATTTCATGGATTAGTTTGTTAGACCTATTCCATCTCATCAGAATATTTCGTAATTCTACTGCGTTCTGTGTAATTTTAATATTTTGTCTCCCATTAATTAACAAACATAATTGAAATTAAAACTTCATTTGATACTCACTCAGCAAATGGGTGCACTACTGGTGTTTTCATTTGTTGCAGATTGAGGTTACATTTTAAAGCCGGAGAAACTGGGAGCTGATACCTTGGTTCCTCCAAGGAGTATCTCTCTATGTAAATCCAGCCAGTGGCAGCAGACGTTTTGCTCCTTCTCTACTGATGAGATGATCTCATCCGAGTGTCTGCACCACAGCAAAGAATTGGAATGGCTCTAAATTAATTTTTTTGATCTCGTTATTTATCTTTCTTTCAATTCCTTCATTGCAGCTCGTAGAACGACGAAAACATTTCTTGTCGTAGGCTTACTACTAGAAATTAGTACTAAGATACATTGGTTATGATTTTGTTACACGTTTTTAAAATAACTTTAAAAAATATGTAGACACGTCAACCTCTCCAGGTATTAACATCATCAGTGCACTTTACAGGAAGAATACATAATAGCATTATTTCCCTTTTACAATGATACAACAAAATGCACAATTGCTTGTAATATATATTACTAGTTTGAATACTCGAATAAATGAAAAAAACTACGTGTTGTATTACGGAACACAAACTTTTTTTACATTATTAGTATGTAAAGAACTCTTGTACTAAATATGTACACAACAACAATGTTACAGTACTCAAGAAGACTTTCGTTATGATATAGACTTAGTTGCAGGGACATACGATAGTATTTTATCTGTTGTTCTTGAGCTGTTTATTGTATGGGTTTGTTTATCAGTATTTTTGCTGTTGCAGGCCACACGTACATAGAAAAACGCTTCAATCATAATACGGTTGCCAAATGCATCAGTATGTTACAAGTGTTAATAAATGATTGTTTGAAGCGTATTCTTGTTGGAATGGTATTCTGATCCCCGTAAAATCCCCCCTAATTTTTTTCAGTAACTATTCATTTTAACTTCTCACGTAACACTCAAGAAAAATACTTTCGAATAATCATTAACACGAATAAAATAGAATAGCAACATGAGCTGAGTGTAGCCTGCGAGATTTTACAAAAATCTGTAATACTGTATGACACATTCGACCAAAGCATTTTGAGTTGCCCCTCCCAAAAGTTGACCCTGGATCTGCCCCTGTTAAAACACATGAAAATTTGATTTGTAGTTGAAAGTAGCTACGTACAATTTTCGTGTGAAACGATGGCTGAGGCAGCAGACGCATGAGGGAGCTGCAGTCGCGAGTCCAATTTTTGGCCGCTGAGCTGCGCCCGCGGAGCCACTCGCGGCGCTGAGGTCGGCGACCCCGGGCTTCTGCCGGCGCAGCCGCGTGTGTCCCCGGCAGCCCGCGCCGCCCACCC
>BOPP01000005.1:14581455-14605400 GCA_017312745.1 Gryllus bimaculatus | reverse complement strand
CGGGGGCACGCATGAATGAGCCGGGTGCGTCGCTGCCGGGGTCTCAGAGAGGTATCCGGCTCGTTTGTGTAGCGAGGGAAATCGAAGCGAGAATATCCCTTTGTTTCACCTTTTTAGGAGCAGACATAGAAAAGGAACGCCTGCGTTCTCTCTCCATATGTGGAGCAGTTCCTTTGAACTTCTAATAGGTGCGCCTCTATAAGAGGATGCTGGAACGGGGGTTATAACGTTAGCAAGCCGCGTTCTCACGAAATAAAGAATGGAGCTTTAGATAAAATTCTGTTTTTGTAATCTAATAAAAGACATTTTTATACAATTGTAGTTGTAACACCAAAAATAGCGCGCTGTGGGTATTCATTGCTTTGTATTCAGGATTGCAAATTGAATTAGAGCGACGTACTTGGCATCAATTTCGATCATTTTGGCATGTTTTTCTCGTTCTATTATAAGGTGATAAATTTTTAAATAATTTTTCCTTGAATTCATTTCATAAATTCATATTCATAAATTTAAACGTATTTTTTATTTGTTTATTACTCAACAAAATATTCTTTTTTTTCAGTCAATCCATTCATAACCTCAAGAACCATTGCGCTGTATTCCCCCATCACTTGCACCCTTCCATTGCAATCTACAAAATATTTAGGGTTTCACATGGTTATAAAATTAACCCAGAAAATTCACATAAATATAAAAAATGTGCACGATTGAAACAAACCGATGCCACTCCGGCCCCATTTCAACAAGCACAAATTCTTCTCATAATGAAACTGCAAAATCATATAGAAACAACAATAAGGCCACTAATTCTCCACACAAGCAAACATTGGGTAAAAGCATCCCCTAAAAACATTAAAATACTCCAAATCTTACAAAACAATATCTCAGAATAATCACAAATGGCTAAAGTTTAATAGCTAAGCTTCAAAAGCTAAAAAAACTCCGTTCTGAATTAAATAAACATAAAAAAATAAGAAAACCCCGTATGTCTCACGACGTCTGTCGAAACCCGACAGTGATAGTAGAAGCATCGTGTTTCAAACTAGTTAAAAACCCAACCCACACACGAATAAAAAAAATCTTATGAAGACTTTCTTAAAATAATAACTATCATTCAATAATTCATCATTCAAACCATCAATTCAATTCACCTGAGGCTTTTTCTAGAATGTTCTCTTCAATGTTTACTTTACGTTACTTACGTTAGTCTACATTTTTGTTAAGCATAAGCTTGAAAAACGCAGTTATAAAGTCAATTGATGTATTCCATGTTAAAGTTAATATATTAAAAAATACTTTTGATTACAATAATTTTGTTCTAATTGAAAAACATGAAAAAAGTAATGGGACTACAACAGTTTACACTTTCTCGCATTATTTGTAATTTTTGCAATTTTTGAAAATTTAGGGAGTTCAACAAAAATCGGACATATACAATTTTTATAAGCAAACTTCGCGATACCCCTGAAAACAATTTAAAAAAAACATTTCAAGCCGTTTTGGGAAAAGTTTAAATACGGCATTAGGCCTTCATGTGAAGTAGCCTCCAAAATAAAAATATCAAGTGACCACCGAATCAGAGTGATAAATTGGGGAATATCAGTTTTGATAAAAATCCCGTGTATGGTTTACTGGCTAATGTTTTGCACAGACGGACGGACGGACAAACAGACGCACAGAGTAAAAGACATCAAAGCAGACAGACTGACGAACGGACTGATGGACGGACATACATTTTGTCGTAAACGAATTTTTCGATATGAAAGACTTGCGAAATGTGGAGTCTAACTGCGCAACGTCTTAGAGGAAGTTATTTACTATTTACAGGGGCAATAATTATTCTTTTTTTACAAGGATTGAGAATACGAGTTTTTCTTTCAAAAAAATCGCCGTTTTCCTCTGCAGCATTACAATACTTTCTCTATATACGTAAGCAGTATGCGAGAAATCAATGAATTAACGACGATAATTTAGTGGAACCAATCAATGACAAGATATCAGAAGGGACATTGTTCTTGATAATAGTTTCCCTCCGACAAAATTCCAGTTTCGGGATAATAAGAATTCATCCAATAAGCATTAATGAATTTTGTGGCATTCTATCTTTCCCTCCTCCGCCTCTCTCTGTCTCTGTCTGTCTGTCTGTCTCTCCTCTCTCTCTTCTCTTCTCTCTCTCTCTCTCTCTCTCACACACCACAACACACACACACACACTCACACATAAATACACACACCACACAACATCGGGCTTATCTCCTAGCACAAGGACCACATGCCCTATCGGAGAAGTTGTTCACAATATTACTAAAAGTAAGGCGTCCCTTGTAGAAGGAGTGTGGGTTCGGAATGTGACCTTCTACATTGCTTTCCCCAGCGGCGAAAATATTTCACTTGACGTGCAGTCTGCTTCGCTCCGCTTCGCGAATGTTTTGAAACGCGACGCAAGCTCAACGTATCGCGCGCGAGGGCTGAATCCATGCAACAATTTCGCCGGCTCGGGGAGACAGGCGGTGAGGCTGCACGGCAGAACGTTGTCTCACCTTGGCGCGATATCACACTTCGCCTGGCGCAGAGGCAATTTTCTGGCGCCGGGCGACGCGGCGTGAGAAGGAACCTCACCCCCAAGCGGCGCTTTCGCGTCGCGCCTTTCCGCGTCGCGGCTTTGATTTGCCTCAGTGGCGCGCCGGCGTGCGCGTGATAGCGCAGGCACGGGCTTCGCACGCGACACGCGGAAGAGCGCAAGGCAGCTCAGAAAATGCGCGGGTAGGCCCGGCGTGGAAGGTCGCGCCGAGATAGTGTTTCGTGAGGTTGGTTTTTCGCAGTTTTAAATTATTTACTTCTTAATTCGTTCGCTCCTTGGTGGGTGATCCGTTAGCTTTCGGCCCATTTGGCCGCCTGATCGCGGATTCGATTCTGGCTGAATGGTATGGATTATCAAAGAATAGGAAATCCACAATGTTTTCGTGGAACGTGAGTAAATGTGTATTTGTTGATTTCAGGCACGCCAACTACGTAGGTCATTAGTCCCGAAAGGATAGTACATGTTATGCACTGGCAGGTGGCTCTGTTCCTCTCGCCAACCTACACGCCGGCATACAGCTTCCCTCCGCCTGTGAGTAACCGCCCCATCCGAGACAAGCTCTAAGCTCTCGCCTGACCTCCCGATATTACACGGTGATGTACGTGTAACTGTGTAACTGCGAGAGGAAAGGGAGAGCGCAGAGGAGGGGACAAGGATGAGGAGAGGAAGATCGGGCACGGTCGGAACCTTTTGTTAGATAGGGCATTCGCCTGGCATTGACCCAAGAAAGTACGGATAACTACACCAGCCGAGCAGCCGGCTGCGAGAAGTCTGCCTCAGTCAGCGGTTCAATTCGGCCCTGCTGTGTAGCTATAGGCGAAAACCTGCCGCCGTCGAGATTCCAACTCTGGGACCTCCCCGTCACCCACGGTGCAGAGGCAGCAGGCAGTGTTGTCGCATCACTAACGTAGTGTGTGCGGCCGTGGATGCTTGCGGCATGTAAAAAAGAAGTCAATTGCCCAACTAAATTGAATTCTCCGATAACTACCGCTCTAATCTGATCCCATAATCGTTCAGCCAGGGAATACCGCAAGTAATGGAGATGACCTAAAAACGAACTGAAATACCCACATGAGCGAGACCGTTGCGTCGGCTCCTGGCGGCGAATGTGGAAGACAATAATTGGCAACGCTAAAGTCCTAATGAAAACTTTCCAGCACAGCAACCTAGGGAAACATTCCATACTTAATGTCTCACAGTATTCCTGTTTTCTTCTTGTATACAAATAGCACGAGAATAATGTTTTCATGAAATGTCGGAGTTGTGATTTTTAAACAAATGATCCTTTTGACCTTTTCTAATCTTACAGGTACACCTATTGTTCATACCTTCCTATCCTACATGTAGTGGATATTCAAAATAAGCACAAAAGAAAGTGTGGGCATTTTTTCAAAGTGACTTGTACGCGCCCGGCTTGTGGATTAATGTTAGAGTTCATTTACATACCCTTTTTTGCCCCAGCGCCCTCAACAGGAATAATTTTACTGCGATTTAGAACGTTTCATGAAATATTTATCTGCTTTTTCTTTACTCAGTTTGAAAGAAAAGGTAAAGTTCAGCAAAAAATACTCATGTTGGCATGGGTCCCGTAAGCAATAAAATATTTCCTCAAATACACTTAAATTACTGTCGTTAATGCCTCTTAAACTTATTAAACTACAACTCTTCCAAAAAAAATAACACTAACAATCCTCTTAAGAGCATTGAATGCCTGAATCCTCACTTGACAATTTTTTCAATTACCTCAAACAATATTTTTTTTAATATTTATCTAATTTTACCAAATATGTTCACGATAAAAAAATATGCATTTTGTACGTCAATGTATGAAAATCTCGTACCTGTACATTAGAGTCAACATTTTTGCTCTTACTGACAAATAATGCATTTCATGTTTCATAACATGAAATATTTTAATATATTAGCAAAGAATCAATTACTAGGAACTATTTGATCAATTAAGAATTCTATTCTCGCAGAAGACAAATACCTTCAACGACCTACTACGTCGAGTGAGAAATCTCAGAAGTGCAGGAATTCTCGGTTTCCGTCACTTACTTGCCTGCGTCGCCCCTACGTCGTTCAGCGAACGAGCAGCGAGCAGAGTTTACCAATTTCCCAGCCACCTACGTGCGCGCGACTTCTCTTCGCGGTGCAAAGTCGAAGTTTCGGAACTACCCGAGCGTTTGCGCGCGGGGGGGGGAGGGTTAAATCAATTTGGAGGGGAACTCGCGCGAGCACGTTACCTCGCGCCGCGCGCATGCGAACATGGGCTGACAGACGCAACGTGGCACGGGAGGAGGGCGACGCGGAGCTGAGCTGCCGGGGGCGGGGCGGCGGAGACACGGGGAGAGGGTGGGATGACGGCGAAAACGTGTGACGTAGGAGCGGGCGTGATGCAGGGCTGGGGTGACGCGGGTGGTGATGCGGGTGAGCGTGACGTCGAGAAGGCGTGTGACGTGGAAGCGGGGCACGCGAGGGTGGGGCAAAGAGGGGGCCGGTTGAGCCGCGGCTGGAGTGACATTGGGAGATGGACATGTGGTGACGTGGGGTGGGGTGACGCGGGAAGGTGAGGGCCGTGGAATTCGAGTTCTAGGGCGGTGGTGGTGTGGCGGGGGACTGGCGCCAGGTTCAAAGCGCCGGCAGGGGCGGGGAGTCCCGAACGTGGCGATGGGAAGCGGATGAGTGGGGTCAGAAAGCGAGAAGAGGAGAAAGGCGGGAAACGCCGGTGGAGTGAGGTGGCGCGGGTGGTGCCGCGGGAGGGGCGGGGAAGGACGGGGAGGCGGCAAGGTGGACTGTTTGGTCAGAGAGGTGCAGAGCGGAGAAACACGTCATGGTGAGGAGGGTGTAGCGAAGGCGGGTGCTGTGGAAGGGGCAGCAGAGCTGTGAAAACGCTGGAGCGGTGAGCGCAGGGTGGCGGAGGGGCGTTGGGGAGGGAGCGGAGGGGCGGGAGGGGCAGAGCGGCGCGCGTGCTTTCATCAAGACTTGCACCTGACAGCGGCGCGGAACAGGTGGCAGCGACGCACCGCGGCGTGCTACAGCGCTCGGTTTAATCATCGGCGCAGCGCCCTCCGAGGCACGCTTGGCATGCTTCGCGGACGTGCGCGTTTGGCCTCGCGATTTCTGGGCGTAATTAGTCCCGCCGGAGCATTTTGGAGGCAGTTGTGAAGGCCGAGCTTTATGAGTATGAGGTTTCCGTTCAACAGAAATTTACGAATTCCTTGGTCGTGGTCATTGGCTGTAGGCGGCGATTCTACATTGAGGTCGACGGAACTGGTGTTGTAAAATACATAAAACATTGCCCGACCACTCACTCCTACAATCCGTCGTAGGATTACTTTGAACCCAATTCGAGGGTGGAAAGTGTGTTTCGATTGAGTGATTAGTACAAGTATTTTTGTCTTTTATAGAAGTTGTTCAAGTCAGAAGCAATCCCCAACAGAACAGAAAGAATAAACTACGTAACACTAATCAGATTATGAACAACTTACATATGCTTGCCAGAAAAGACACTTTGTACAAAACAACTGTAATGTAAACGTTATATTGTTTTTGACAGTAGTTTTGGATGAACAATTTGCAACAATGGCACAATAATTCAAATAACATCAATAACAGAATCCATTGAAAAACATGTAGGTTATTAATTTTCACATAGCTTTCAATAGAAGAGACTCCGATATATATATATAGTAATATTAATATATAATATATATATATATATATATTACATTTAAATATGATGTGCTATAGAAATTAATGGTAGGTCATTTGTTTGTCTGGACAAGTGCACTGCAGTTACTTGAACGCACAGAAACCGGTACTAAGAACTTTTTTCCCAAAGCGTAAGTACCCCCAACGAATTCAATTAGCCTGAGCGTGGAACATTTATCATCCACTGATCTGAGGTCGGAAGGCGAAAAAGGACCGTCTCATCAAGGACCCCACAAGCTTCGCCCCTCCCGGCGACTTTCGTGACAAGGTCGGTGGTTTTTGTCCGCGGCGCCCGAGGAGCGCGGGCGGGGGCGGGGTCGCGCCCTCCAGGCGCTGGGGGGGGGGGGGTCCGGACGCGAGGCGCGAGGCAGGAATGTAGGTCGCGGGGGGCGCCGCCTCCGGGGGCGGGGAAGGGCCTTGGAACCCCCGGGGGGTGAGCCAAGCACGCGAGCTTTTCGGCAGGCTGGGGTAACGCTCTGCCCGCCACACGACGGGGTGCAGCTGGTGACGGTGCAGGTTCATGTCGCAGGGCAGATGATGACGGAGGTGGACCCAGGGAAGCCCACAAGAACTCAAGACCGGCTAAGATACGTTCCCATGGATATACCCACAAACCCCCGTGATATTTTCCTTCCTTTTAGAAAAATGTAATAATAATATAACATTTCACATCCAATTGTTTCTTCAAAATCAATAAAATGTACTTCCTTACTCAAAATTGTAATAAAATGTACCATGCGTCATTAGGTTGTCGTTCGTTACAATCTTTGGAAGACAAGGCCTGAAACTTAACAACTGACGGTAGAAAACATACTTTGGGAATGTAAAACTAAATATAAGGCCATGTCTCGGGGGAAATGCTCAACAAATATTTAGATGTTACTGAATGGTACTGAACAATGTTGACAGCGTACATGGTTAATTTCATGACAACGAATATTCACATGAACTAATAATTATTCTTCCTATACCACTATAAGTCTAATCCAATCCCGTTGTAAAAATAACGAATACATTAAATCAGTGCCGGAGCTAGACAATTTTGGGCCTGGGGCAACACTGAAGCATAGCCCCCACCCAACCCGTCAGCCCCGAAAAATTATTTTATATCAATTCGTGATATTCAGTCCTAAACTTCAATAAAAAAAAGCAAAATCTGTATTTTTGCAAAAATTAGTTTTCTAATATCTTGGAGAGGTAAGAGGAATTTCAAAGCTTAAAAAACTTTCAATAACAGGATTGTTTTGTGAAATTTTCAGGATTGTCTGACATTTTCATTTTATTGAGTTCTACGTTATAAGTAAAGACTCTAATGAACTATTTCAGGTAAAAGATTAACTGAAAATGTTGTGAAGAGACATACTACTGCAATGCGACTTACAAAATTACTATAACAATTTTCTCGAGTTCTAATCTCTTTTTCATTTTTTTTCTATTTTTCCCCATCATTCCCAACACCGGGCCACTTGACTTGAAGGGCCCTGGGCAATCGCCCGGTCTGCTCGTCTAGCGCCGACACTGTACTGCGTTTGATACGGAAGGGCTCATTAGCTACTCATTTTAAAACGAATCATTTGATAAATTTCACGAGGAATCCAGGCAGATGTAGCACAGTAGCTCAGATGAAGGTACAGATGCCTCTCAGGAAATATTACTGAGAGACAGGATAGGGCGGAGAAGCAGATAGGTGAGTTCGGGTTGACTTACAGAGAATTGGAAACTCTTTAAGGAAGTTAATGAAACACGAGAGAGACAAGCGAACCAGAGGAGCATTTTCAAGTACAGAATTGACGAAACGCATAGACAGAAGGCACGTAGTCCATTTCGAAATAGTGATGGAATGAATTATTGTGTACAAAGGAAATAAATCATCGAAAGAGAACATGGAAATTAGAGTGAACGTTAATTGTAAATTCCTAAGAGGCTAACACGGTATACGTGAAGAAGGCACAGGAAACATGAAAGAAAAAAAATCCCTGAAAAATTTACTTGCTCCTTGACAATAATTTATTGTATTTTTTCGTGGCCCCCAATAAAATTTATTGAAAGCGCTTTGCGAGAGCAGAGAGTAGTGCTGTTGCCGCGGATCTCGAATGGCAGCAGCCACGAGTTCGCAAATTTTGGCAGTCCTGTCCTTGAAGAGCGCAGGTGTTGCCAAACTTTGCACAAGTTCCATGAATGACTCACTGTGAAAGAGGGCCGTTCTGTCGTGACCTGGTGCCTCCCCAAATAAGTTGGCGGCGTGGCTGGAGAAGAGCCAGTCCATAAACTTCTCTCCGCTCGGGAAAACTGAAGTTCTTATCTTTGTTCATTTTATGGGACGTTGAAGTGCGCAAGTTGCATCGCTTTGGCTTAGTCTCTCGGTGTAATGTTTATTTAGCCCCACTCGGAACGTTTCGTGCTGGTACAGACTCCAGCAATTACCCTTCCTTCTTTCCCCCAGGACCTTTCTGAACATCTCCGATCCGTGGCGCCGCGATCCATTGCGTTTCGCGCACGATATCGCGATGAAGCTTGTCGATTCTTCGTCGCTGTCGTCAACGCATCTCATTGGCGGAGGTCGGGACAGTTATTCGTGCTTGGAACGGTTCAGGCAATAGCACTATCCCTAAATGTATTTCTGACCCATTGACCGCCCGCGACAGCCGAGGATTTTCATTCTTCTCCCCCTCTCGTAAAGCTGAGCATAGGGATATGCCGTGTCACGAGCCGAATATCCTAAAGGCTCGTTCTGTTCCGTTGACTCACTTCCACATATTAAATTAAAACATCATTCCGTTTCATATCTCCGGCCCATTGCTTTCGGAGCTATCCCTTCCGAGGGGGCCCGAAATAACGTCCGCGCTCGCGCCTGTGACACTGGCGTTTTGAGGATCAAACGCGGATGTTGGCGGACGCGTTGCCATGGCAGCCGCCCTCCGGCCCCTTGCCCGTCGCCGCACCCCCCCTCGTCCGCCGTCGAAAGGGCTCGGGCGGGGCAGCGACGTAGAGCGCGAAGGGCCCCCGTGGACCAGGGCAATGAGCGGCAGGGCAGCCGAGGGGCAGCCGAAGGGCAGTGGGTGCAGTTGATCCCTTGGAGGAAGACGTGATGAAGGTGATGACACGGTGAGGTGCCCCTCAGTGTAGCTCACTGGTCTGCGTGCTGGCTTTCCCGGTCGGGACAGATTTTAGAGTGCGCTTTCCTTGTAATGTCACAGTATCTGTTTCGATGCAACGATGAGTTCACGTCTCATAGGTAGAGAAGATCAGAATACGGCGTAGGGATGTATACTATGTACCCCTTAACCCATGTTCCGGAGGTCGGGATGTCGGTGGTAGGCCTTGGACTTGTAAGGAGCTGTTGCGCCAGTGCAGACAGACTGAAACCACAGAGGTAGCAAGGGCGTTACAGAGGGGAAGTGTAGTTAGTTCAGTCATGGGAGCGATGATTTTGACACTCATTCGTTCCAAACTAAATGTGAGGTCGTGATCGGCAAACAATGCGTAGAAATGATTCGTGTTTATTTCGCGAGAAGTGGTGAATTTGTTTTGAGACTGAGGTTTGGGGCTCCCTATTATTTTTGTCATTCCACCAACTGTTTACATGTAAACAAATCATTTGTGATTCCAGAATTCAAGAAAACTGCACTCCAGAACTATTAGGAATACGGAGAGCAAAGGAGTCAATACATCAAGGATCCGGTGAAGAGAAGAACCCACGGGCTTGAGAACGTGTGCTCTTGGCTACGGATGCTACATCTAAATCGATATTGTCAAAATATAGATGTTTTAAACATCGATTCATTAAAGGCTACGTTTTTAACATATATGTTTTGTGCTCCATGATTTTGCGTTTTTGGAGTGTTCGTGAGTGAGAAAAGTCCCATAATCACATTTTGTAAACGTTAAGTGTTCGTCAGTACATGTGATAGAACAAAGCGGCCCCTGTTTATTGCGCGCGTTCATCAGTACGTGTGTTCGAACAAAGCGTGCCGTATTTTACGACATTTTACGACGAGTGTTTTAAATCATCGATGTTTTGTTTACAATGTTACACCTCTCCTCGCAGCAGGCACGGAAGCGACGACGACGATAGCAAAGGCAGCTCCACACATGCGGCATTCGGTGATTGCAGAGCAACCGCTCTCCGAATACAGAGTAGTGTGGACGGATTGCTTGCGATTCGCCGAGCGCCGAACATTCGGTATTCGCCCTACCTACCGCATGTCGGTCTTCAGGGAGCGAACATTCGCCGAACACATCAGCTGTTCGGGACTGACCGAGCAAGTACCTCGTGTCCGCCAATGCTGAAGTGTGGAGCTGCCGGTAAGAGCGATGATGGCGGGAACGGCAGGTAAACAAAGGCGTTGTGCGCGGGCCGGGCTGCGCAGCAGCGCATACGAACCGCGCGCGCAGCGACCGCCAGACACGGCTCCCTTCGTCGAACCACAGCGCCTGGTAATCTTCAACAGGGAGCCGCCTAACGAGGAACCGACGAGGCGACTCTCTCTGTCTCTCTCTCTGTCTCTCTCTCTCTTCCTCTCTCTCTGCTCTTCTCTCTGTCTCTCTCTCTGCCTCTCTCTGTCTCTCTCTGTTCTCTCTGTCTCTCTCTCTGCGCTCTCTCTGTCTCTCCTTCTCTCTCTCTTCTCTCTCTCTGTCCTCCTCGTCTCTCTCTCTGTCTCTCTCTCTGTTCTCCTCTGTCTTCTCGCTCTGTCTCTCTCTCTGTCTCTCTCTCGTCTTCTCTCTCTTCTCTCTCTCTGTCTCTCTCCTGTCTCCTCTCTCTCTCTCTCTCTACTCTCTCTCTGTCTCTTCTCTCTGTCTCTTCTCTCTGTCTCTTCTCTCTGTCTCTTCTCTCTTTGTCTCTTCTATCTCTGTCTCTTCTATCTCTGTCTCTTCTCTCTCTCTGTCTGTCTGTCTCTCTCCTGGGGATACGAACTAACTTGGATGCTCAATCCGAGTAGATGGAATTATGACCTACTACGGATTGCCGAAAGGAATAATACAAAAAGTAATGTTACTTCACAAAATTCTTCTCTGGTGTTATTGAGTTTTGCCACTTAAGGACATCTAGCGAAATATTTGTAAATAGAAAACATATTTATCCATTGACTCCTTATTACTGTGCAACAGTGTCGTTTATTATTGTATTGTTGTCGAGGCCTTGAATATGTAATTACAAATATATTTTTCCTACGGGTAACATAGCGTTGTCGGATCAAATCAAATGGCACCTGATATCATGGACGCATACCTCTACCGACGAATTATGAATATGTGAACTACAGTCTGAAATATGAGTTGATTTGAAATTTATGTTTAATTCGGTAGAAACGTCCATGACTGCATGGATCTATATATTCCATGGAGCATAATATTGCGCAGCTTGACTTCATAAAAGTATAGTAACTTGAAGTTTCTTCTTGAAATGCAAACCATTCCTTCACCCGTCCTTCTTTTTCAGAGTCAAATGTTGAGAAGTGCAATTCAAGATCTCTGGTTTAAGTCTCTTCTGTTAGGCATCTTCATAAACACGGAACTTTTACAGCTGGGCTCCATGTTCGTGAACATACTTAATATAAATATTTGCCTCGGAGGATAACTTTCGTGGCTCGTGGCACAAAGCATCGTAGTATTTCCGTCGAGATGAACAAACTACTGAGTGTACAATTCATTCTCAGGAATAATTATTAGTATTAGTGTCACTAATATTGCTATCAATTACTTGTATAGTTGAAATGCCAACCAGTCTTCCATTTACAATGCGATATTTATGAACGTGTAATAGGACGGATTTGAGTTTATCTTTAAGAGTAATTACCAGGGCTCGCTTTCTGATGACATGTCATATTTTCGACGTAGCAAACTTGTAAATTAATGTTTATCACGACATATAGGTAATAGAAATGTATATTTATTAGTTTTTTTAATTTTTAATTTTTAGGCCATTCTTGCGCATTTTGTTTCCTTTTTGTGTTTTTTGTTAGAGAATGTTTCATGAATTTACAATGATGCACTAATACAAAGTTTTTATTGTACCAGTTCCGGACGAAATTCACTACTGCAGTGGACTCTGTTTTTTTCGAACTCTCAAAATCACAATAATCTTCGGTAATACCTGGACCTTTTGAAACTGATGGTTGGAAGATTAGAGTTAAGGATTACAATTCCTCCTAAAATAGTCTTTATATTAAATATAATTTTATATAAACAACTTTTATTTAAAATTGTAAAATTCGTGTAATAAACAAACATTTTCACACACATTTTTGAGAATTTTTCTAAAAATTATGCTATTTTCCCCTTATTTTTTAGTTATTTTGTAAGTCATTTTCCTATTATTTTAAAGTCATAATAGGTAATTTTGAACGAATTTTTAGGACATCAGAATCCATGCCCTGGTAATAACTGTACTTTGTGGGTTTCGCTACGGCTTCAGGCAATTTCTCGGATTGACAAAACATGCGGAACTGCTGGTTCTACTATACACGCCCATGACGGAGAGTCTTTAGCGTGGGTGCTACTTACACTTGACGCTTGCGAATAACCTGTATCACTCTTGTGCTTTGGGAATTGACATTTTCACTATAAATAAATTATTACTTATAACTATGTAATTATTTGAATAGTAGACTTTGAAAACAATTTCACCAAAGTTGAAGAATAGTACATGAAATTCAATAGCCATGTGGGATATAACGATTTACCCAAATATATATGTGATTATTAAATAACAAGCAATAGATAGTAAATTCCAAATTCAACATGATTCATAAAACTATTTGTAGAATGTATCCTGCACTATATACAATCAGAAGTTATAGTTTTCAACTTACCAACTTGCGACTTAATTTTCTTTAGAAAGAAATGGAATGTGTCCGTCAGTCAAAGACGCCATACCTGTAAGAAGTAAAAAAGACCTACGTGATTATTTTTGTACTTATATTTCAATGAAATGAAACTTGTCAACTTATGGCAAAACGTATGGCAAATAAAAATGAAGATGAAGAAAGGGAAACCATTAATTTTACTACTATATTCTTTACTTTGCATTAAATAATCGGTATAAACCGGATATTTGATAAAATACTGAAAACAGAACTTTCCCTATAGCGAATTATGAAAGCTGGAAAACCACCGTAATATTTCATCTAAACATTAGACTTAAATACCTTTTTCAAACATACACACAATATTTTGGAATTATTCTCGTAAAATACGTCGTCGTAAAATTTGAAAACATTTTTTCTGCTATAGAAACAATTAACTTATTTTTATAACAATGTTTGTGATCAGGTGTTACGCGATCACTGGTCGAAAGAGTTGCACTCACTACGTACTATAATAATAATAATAATAATAATAATAATAATAATAATAATAATAATAATAATAATAAAGTTGGCCCCGTGGCGCAGACGGTTGCGGTAGCCGGCATCTGTACCGAGGAGGCTGTAGGTTTGAGTCCTGCGTAGACATGGTCGTATTTGTGATTGTCCCTTCACCCTTCGTCATCATCCTATCATCTCATAGTTCATACTTCAATGCGTAACAACCTTGTCGTAATGAGGGATGCAGCTGAAAAGATGATACTCAAAAAATTACACACGTTAATCGTGTAGCGTTGTCAGTAATGGTATATACACCAATAATAATAATATTAATATTAATAATAATAATAATAATAATAATAATAAATAAGGATATTAATGAGGCAATAACATAAATAAATCCATGCCTCCAGAGGTCCCCAAGGCGTTTGCCCTGCGCGTGCACGAGGCCGCCGTGCCGCTGGGAGTGGAGAGGTGAGGGGCGGAGGTCAAACGGCCTTCACCCGCCCGCGGCGCGCGCTTCATTAGCCCTCGAGGACGCGGCGCGGCGCGGCGCCGGCGCCCGACAGACGCCCCGAGGGAAGGCGCCGGAGGGGCAGTGCCGTTTCACTCGTAATTAGAAGATGCGGTGTACGCGATGCATCAGTGGCTGGATCACCGTTGCATCAGCGGCGGCGCTCAACGGCAGGTCCGAGTGCCGATAATATTCAATTCAAATTCACAATTCAGTGTAGCAGTCGGCTGCTTTGTTCGGTAATTTTTCGTGGTTTTGGAAGTGAATACAACGGGGCGAACACGGGGCAGTTCTGTTGTCTAGGCTATCCGGGACGAGCCGCGTCACTGACATGGCGGCTAACGTTTCGGCCAGCGTATTGCGGCCTTCTTCAGAGCGTACATTACCATAGCCTAGACAACACAAACTCCGGCCACGGAAGCCTATGCAACCACGCGGCTGTTCCTTTCTTATCTTTGGCCCCATCTCTCCCCTTACACACAAAACACACAGGCACTTATATTTACATGCACTACACACACACGCATACGCGGTGGGAGCTTAGAGCTTCTCCACCCTGGGGCGATGGCTCGGAACTGGAAGGAGTGAAACCTCGGAAGTCGAAATTTGCAGCGTTGAAGCACCGCCACTTGCACTACATTTACGGTACTAATGACTGTAGTATTTGACGCGCCAGGAAACACCAACCAATAAGTCAATGCCCTGGCAAACCTGATTGATTAATCTCGACTTCTCGACCAGTAATAAATGCTCAAATATCTCTCGGGAAACTTTTCCCCGATGTGTGTGTGGAGTTTTGTTTCTAAGGCTGTTGTCCTTTTGCCGACAGCCGCTTACCCTTTACGTCCCGAAAAGACTAGTGTATTGGACCACACACTAGGCACAACTCACTTGCAGGCTGTTCTGATCTGAGGTCAGCAGAACGTGAGGCCCTCCTAACAACACATACATGAGAGACAAGAGGCGACTAAACCCAAGGCGGGACTCGAACCTACGACCCTTCGGAGTAAAGCGCTGAACCAGAATACGCTCTTAGCTACCTTGGTCATCAAGGTCAGCTGAGTGGAGGAGCTGAGCAAAGTAGGTATGTTGAAATATTTGAACGATACAGCCGCAGAGGAAGACGACCACACGATCATACATTGTACAATTCTACTCAAATCCCTGAATCCAATACGCTCTTAACCCCTAGCTCAACCAGAACTCGTTGCAATCCCAATTTAATGCAATTTTGAAGCATCTACTGTCCCCACAAGGCCACGGGCACCTAGCAAACGTTTGTATTGTTGTTTTCATGAAGGATAGTATCAAAATATTATAACATGTAACGACTAAAATGGAGACTATGAAGAACAGGTAAAATATTTTTCAGAATGTTAGTGTTGGTTGGCGTGATGTGATGTTGATGTTGGAGGTATTGGAGGTAGAATGGCGGTGACGTGACTCTTTTGACATCGGCAATAGCGTGGGTTGTGATGGTGGCGATGCAAAGTGACCCGGCACGTACATCAAAAAGGCGGCATCAGGCGCAGCCCAACTCATTAAGGTTAACCAATTTCTCGGCGCGAGAAGTCACTACGATGCTTCACCTGGCCCAACCGCGTTTTTCAGTGTTGTTTATTTGACCGTGGTGGAGAAGATGCCCTTGACCCACACACAAGCAATGTTTGAAGTTTCTTTTAGAACATCGTCGTACATATCTCGGGGTAATTATTTCAGTGACTGGAACAAGGTTTTGCGCCAACATTTCACTAACAATGTACTGGAAAAACATCTGTTCACTTCTGAGCAGAAGAAATTTGAAAAAAGATTGTTAGTGACATGCGATCCAGTACTCAGCTGGTGTCCCCAAAACAAAATCATGTTGGGAAAAATTAATAATTTATATTCAGTGAGACGGTCAACACGTATACCCCATTATCAATGAGAACGCACATTAACACGAATTTAAAGAACAGTTAAATGTGAAACAGATATTAGTTAATTTGGAAGTCCTGAAGCATAAATTGTTAACAAATACGGGTTTTCCATTCTTCGACTCGAAATTATTCTTTGTCTACGTAAATCCAATTTTGTAAAGTATTTCATGATGTTATACGCAGAAATTACCTACTATACAATGGCCGAAAATAGTATTCTATACTAGTGGTCTGCCGCAGGAAATATGATGCTGAACAAAATCACACAGAACGGTTTACCAAAACGTAGCACTCACATTGCCCCAGAACAACAAATAAAATTCTCCGGAATATTTGCAATAAATTAAATGTTATGACAAAACTAATCTTTGCGAATAGTGTAATAATATAGTATAGTATATATACAGTACCACATTTCTTTACGTACCACAAAAAAGGTGCCGTTCCATAACGTTATATCCATTATTCATAATGACTTTTCGCGCGTGTGGAAAATATTTTCTATTGAGAAGAGCGACTAAGAGCTCAAAAGAATACTTCAGCTTATTCCATTCGTCTTTATACCTCTTGTTTTTGCCTTCCCTCTCAGCTGCCTACGTAGGAACTTCGTTGACAGACGGCCTATAAATTAGGAGGAACGTTTTCTGCCGAGGCAATTGACTATCTCACTAGGCCCTTTCGAAGTTAATTTTTCTAACCTTGAGTGGAGAACTTAGATTCGACCTCGACCTACAGAAGAATAATGATAGATTTTTTCGTGAAACGAGGTTTGCCATAAATATCACACTCTCTGAGTCAGTTCAGAAGAACCTGTCTCTTCTCCCCAGAAAGTCATTCATATTCTTCAATTTCGTACAGCAAATGTGAAAACGAACTGGGAAGGATACAACTTTGAACTTCTCTTTTCTATACTTCTTGAAGAATAACAATTTTTTCCCCCAAAAAAGTCATAATTAGTTTTCATTCGAGCAAAATGCATGTGAATTTGAGGATGATAAGCAGGAGTGTTCAATTATCGTTAACGTTATCGTCATGTCTTTCACGTGTGTACGGACACAAAGCAATCTTTACAATCGACACTGAACCGTGGAAAGGCATTTTGGATACGTTTTGTAACAAAAATGTTTGTGTTTAAAGCCTTGACGTCATACTCTTTGCTTCTACACAATATAGACTTTCTCGAAAATTATAAAAGGATGCCACTATCAACAATGTTCATTTATCTCAGTTTCGATAATTTGTTTTCATTGTCTAATTCTGAAGGACGATGCAAATCATTTTACTCCTATCACTCGATTAGAAATTAAAATCAACCTATTTTATAGTGATCTTTACCACGTTTTTATAACCTTTTGATTTCTTCAAATCTCTATCAACCAGTGCTGATTTAACGTGCACGTGGTTATTGATTTAGAGGTCAATTCGAAAAAAAGAAAAGTGTTGTATAAAAACCAAAAAAGGAAATAAAAAAGGTAAGGAAATATGTAGACGTATCATGAAAAATTAGTACAAAAATGAAGTGTGCAAAATAAAGAGATAGTCATTGTCATAAATAAAACAGTGTTAATGGCACGAAAATATTTCTTATTAACACTAATAGAATCAGAACGTGTGTTTGTAAGTATAGGACAAACTCACGTTAAAACGCACAGCTTCTCCTAAAACAACTCATCACTCGATACTTGAAACGCAGTGCGATTCAAGTCCTGGACTTTTGCACACATAATGCAAACATGTGGAGAACAATTGGAACAGATGGAATGGAGTGGAATAGAGCGTCGGGATGTCTGGTCTCGAGTCTCCGCGAAGAGAATGGAGGCCACGGATGCTTCCACCGCGACCGGAACTGCTCAGAAAGGAAACTGCGGGAGCTACCAGGCATTGGAGTTTCTCGACGTTGAGAGGGTTAACAGCGGACATTGAAAGAAGGAAAAGCAAATAAACGGGAAAGATGCTCCCAAGAAGGCAGTCCTAATTTATTTCCGCCAATGCCGAGTTCAGGCGAACAAATTATGAAAACCTAAAAGTAAATACGTAACAAAATATATAGTATTTTAAAAAAATAACCAAAAATAATAAAAAAGATGTATGAAAAATTAATGAACTTCATGTACTAGGTCGTGGTGTTGCGAAAACGAACATTCTTCCTGAATAAATGGATATCAATGGGGTAAAACTAAGTGTTCCGGCAAGCTACGATTTGGTAAGACCGATACGAGGGAATATACTGAAACACTAACAATCACTCATTATTAATATTATTATTATTATTATTATTATTATTATTATTATGAAGTAAACAATTTGTTTCTTGAGACAAGCATAATAAATCCCATAAATCTCTTGGGTAAACGTTTGTATCTGATAAAAGACCATGTTGAGAAACTGTCTAAATCCTTTCATGCAAAGCACTTTCTTCGCTTTCTTCATTTCAGATTTGCAGCCTGTTCTCCTCAGGAACATAATCGTCCATGTTTTCCTCGTCCTTCCTTCCTGAGCTTGTTCCTGCTGGTTTCTCATCTCTGTGTCATGATGTCTGGTGTCAGTCTTCCAGTCTTCATTCTTGTTAGGTTTGTCCCACTCCAGCTTCATTTTCTTCATCGAGTTCCCTATCTTCATTTCACACTATTTGCTTATCTCGCGGCCTATTCTGTCCTGCCTGGTCTTCCTCGAAATGTTCTTGAACACATTCATCTTAGCTACTTCCAGCATTTATTTATTTAGTTTAGTGACTCCTCGAGTTTTGCTGCAGTGATAACTTATCACATGTTTGTAAGATCCAACTTTTGTTTCTCTAGCATTGTTTCCACATAGTTGTGCTACACTTCTTTCAACAGTCGTATTTGGTCATTCTCGTCCGTTGTGTTTTCGAATCCAACGCTGTTAGTTTTCGGAAGGTAGGAAGTCAATTATTTTCTCTTCTTGCCTGTTGTTCTATCTTCATTGAAGTTATCTGCACGTTTTCTACACCCCTTCTTTATTTCTCCTTCACTTTGTTAAGAAGAAGTAAACTCCCACAAAACATCCGACGCGCTGGGCTAGAAAATCGTATTAACGGTCATAGAATTAGGTGGAAAGTTCAGAGCAAGACTGACCCTCAGCAACAAGTTGGTTGTGTTCTTTCAAGAAACATCTGGATTTCAGGGATTCTGTACTCTCTCTTTCCGATCTCCTTCCTAAAATACGCCACGAACACGCCCGTTCGTTCTATTCGAGTTATTCTGCCTTCATCACCGAGAAACATGTGAGCCCGCGCGCCATTAGACCGATAAACAGCAAATAACATATGCGGTTGACGTTTGTAAACCAAGACGCTAGCTGAGCTTTGTAACCAATCTATTCTGTTATTTGCGTTATAAGACGTGTGTATCTCAATACATTGCGTACTATCTACCATCTTACAAGTAAAAAAAAGTTGCATTAACTAGAAATATCTTTCCTTGAAATAAGTGTACCCCTAAGCCATCTTCATCTAATTCTAATATGCTCAACTCAACGGCGGTCTGTTAAAAAACATAATGCCCGCCGGTCATTATGAGTAGCTTTTCATTCTTCCGGTAACGTTATGTCGATCTAACAGTACAATATTGCGCAAACACGCGAACGCGCGTAGTTAATGAAAGGAGAGTGGGAGGGACAGCGTGTGGAGCGCCCTCCCTGCGAGTGTTCCCCCTTGGGCGCGACATGGCGCGGCGCGGCGGGCGCGGCGTCGCGTCGCCAGGGGGCGAAGCGTGCCAGCAGCGCCGTGTTGCGTCGCGACGCTACGTGTCGCGCCGTGCTTCTTCATTTGGGCAGCCAGCGCGAAGCGGCGAGGACGAGGACGCGTCGCGAATGCGCGTCCTCGCCCGCGAGGACGGAGGACGGACGGCAGCAGTCACGTGCGGGGAAGCGCGTGGCAACGGGATGGAATGAGCTGCGCTGGACTCGTGGAATAAAAACGTGGAATTGAATAAAAGAGAGGAGCAAATGAAATTATTTTATCGAGGAAGAGACCAGCTTTTCTGGAGCATGGGAAACATTATATGAACAAATTAGTAACGAAAATGGCTAATAACTGAGAAGGGTACAAGATATGACCGTAAACATTGAACTGTGTTTTCAGTTAAACAAAAAGGTGTTTACACGGACATTGAAATGTTTTAAATGATTTTAGAGCTTAATTATTTCGAATGATATTATTAAGGAGGGCGGTGGAAGGGATGAGGTGGAAGGGAAGAGGAGGGAGATAATTGCCTAGCCATAGAGCAGAATCACGCGAAATAAAAAGGTAGGATGTGACGGAATGGGGACATCTTGAGTGGTACTAGGGTTAACGGGATGGGATACATTTGGCAGATAGGAGTAGAGGAATGAAGACGTACTTTTCCTGATGCAAACAAAAACGGGATATGAATGAAGCTCGATGAAGACATCATGAAATAGGGTCTATACAAAGAGTGCAAAACACATAAAGTAGTAATATTGCTATAATAATAATTTGAATCTTTTATCTACAATCTGCTTATTAAATTAGCAAATGATTTTATTACCTGCTATAAAGTTTTGTTACATCCTATTTTGTAGACGTTTTTATGATGCGTTGAGGGGCTCCATAAGGTGCCCCGGGAGCTCAACACCCACAACGCAGCCGGGGTCGTGGAATGGGCTTGGGCAGCAGTGCCCTGACGCGCGAAGCGGCGGGAAGGAGACAGTGGCGCGGGTGCGGGCGGGTCAAGGCGGGGCGACACGCACGCCCCAAGTGGGAAGACCGGTCCGCCGCACCTCTTCTGGCGGCCGGCGAGGCACACTCTGCCGCTCCGCCGCCCGCGCGCCGCACCGGAACCGCCCGCTCGGCTTCCGGTCCGACCGCGCCTCGCGTTGCTCTCGGCTCGGGCGTCGCGCTGCGGCACTTGGAATTCGCTTCCGAGAGGCTCCTGCGCCGTTAATCTGCTTTTCGCGTGTTACTTCTAAATCCTAAGCGCCTGTCTCGTACGTACGCCTGTCCATTTTTATCTTCTCGCTTTAACGTTCTATCTGCGAAATCTTCGAGTTTTAATTGTTTCAATTGTTTTCTTCTGGTTTATATTCATTTTATGGACGAGTTCCTGCATACATGTTAACCATTTCCGTGAGCATGTTGTATAATAAAACAATTAGAACAAATGCTGCACAGTATAACGGTTTTGTCAAGAAATACGTGGCAACGGATGATAACAAAGATATGACACTATAACTAACAATCTCCATCTACCATCTGTTTTTAAATGCTATTTTTAAATTCATACATTAGCATATATGAACATTATACTCGTAACATTCTTAAATTCTACTTAGTACCGTTTTGTACCGTGAAAAAATCAGTAAATATTTTCCTTTTTATAAATCCCGTGATGAGAAAAAATGTTATCCATACGCCTGTTCCATTTAATTTGTATTGTATTTTTCTCAAACGTTTGTTTCCACCCTTTCAAGAGTGTTTGTATAAGCGCAGCTCCCATTTTCGCGCAGGTGCCTGTTTGTGTTTCCTCCTGGAGTAGAGTGTGTATCGCAGAACGTCGTGAACGATTTCTCGGAAGTGCGCGCCGAGCGGGCCACTGTCCGCTTGTCAGTTGTTTCCCGCGCCTGTCGGGGGAAACTGCCGGCGTAGCTGCCTTTGCATAATGTATAGGCTCCGTAAGAGGACCTCCAGGCCCAGCGATAGAATTATAAAGCAGGTGGGCTGTCTTTCGTATTAGTAATAGCTACGCGACTCCCACTCACGAATACCGTGTGGGAAGTGCTTATTTGCACCTTTCTTTCGAAACCGGCTAAACGAGATACTGAGGTTCGTCCAAGGAATATCCCCCTATTATTATCCAATTTCATTTTTATGAATAAATAGCTGGAAGTGGTTAAACGAAAGAATCCGGACAAGAATATAATGTTGTAATGACTAAAATATACCCATCTGGCAGTCAGCACAAACAATTTCACTGCAGTACATTCATTTATTTTTTTAATGCTACTGACCCATCTAAATTTTCTGTTCTCATTATAACACTGTTATGCCCTTTGAAAAATGCGTATTGGAAATAATTATCAATATATAATCTTTAAACGATACATTTAAGTCTAAATCTCTTACAACGTAGCTGTCTGTCATTAACAATCTCTTTAGAAATGAAACAAATTCATATTAGTATCGTGTAATGCCTATTACTAGCTTTAGTTTTAAAAGTACACTAAAATTCTGATGTGCTAGTTTATAATATAGAATAATTCTAGCTGGCATTACCCAGTTTCTAAATGTACTAAGGGTTCAAATTTTAAAGGATCTATTTTCAGTTATCTTTCGTAAATTCATCACTAAGAAAATAATAATTAATAGCCATGAAATTCATCGTTGGTTGATTAGTGAATCGGAGTGCATCAACGGGTAAGGTCGTTATTCCCGTAAATGCAGTGCGTGTTTTATCGTGGGATATGGTGTGTGTTAATGTGTGTTAATGTAGTGTATCTAAGCGTGAGTGTAAGTAGGGGTAGGGAGAAGTCATGGAAGAAGAAGGTAAAATCGCGCTGGGGTGGCTCCTTTGTTAGTGTGTTGCTCCGGCATTCGCCGGGTGTTGATTGGAGAAACCACCCGAAGCTACCGATCAGAGTAGCCGACCGCTAGAATTCTCCTTCAGACAGCGACTGAATTCGACATAAACATCTATCTAGCGTCAAATATCCTGTCACTGTCGAGTCTCGAACCCTAGAATATCCCGGACAGAGGCATTGCAATGTCATCAATTGATGACCCCAGTCCCCTACGCCAGTAAAAAGTGTTCGTTAAAATCACAATCAATTGAATACTGGTAACATTTAATTTGCCTACGATTAACGATTTAACAAAACCCGTGTACTAAAGAAAGAAAATTTACATCGTATCTATATGTGGATGTGTGTTTTCTCAAAACCCGACACATTTTTGTGCAAACCCTAACAATTTTCACTATTTATATATTTTTATTACGAGTTATGCAGGCTCAGTGGGTTAAAAGTGGTATACGCTAAGGTACTTCACGCTACTATGCAAACTGTGTCTAACAAGAACATCTAGCACTGGCAGGATCACCGATAGCACACGAAATACTTAACGCTGATCTCAGATTACATACATTGAATGTGCAAGTTGACAGAACCGGTAGTGTGTGGCATAACGTTATTTTACTAATCTGAATAGAATTAAGACATTCTTTCGCAATACGAGTGAAATGGAATGGCAGAAGTGAGATTATCATCTCTTGCAATGTTCTCTATAAATCGTGACTTCACCTAAATAGCTGACTTCAGCGAAAAAATTTTTTCCAAGATTACTTCTAGCAAGGAAGAACTTGCAGATTTCATTTACATATGGGTGAAAACTCGCACACAACACTTTCTTTGTTGATAATAGTAAGTAATGATAACTCATGTTGTGGGAATGGGAAAATTACCAAGAAAAATCGGCACGCGAAATACTGACTGTATTTACGTCAGTACGTTCTCTGTATTTCTGAAAAGTATTCATTATTTTTATGTCAGTTACAACATCTGGCTCTCCTCCCTCAGTGTCCTTATATTGTTCACCACCAATTTTTGAGGCTAGGAGCAGACAGAAATGTATTAATTTTATTCACTTCCTTGACAAAGTGTCGATTCCGCACTACAAGATACGACTTCACGCTGCAAGTGCCACACACCGCTTGCCGTGTGCGCTATCGCGTGGCACGCCCTGCTCACATCGGCGTAGAGCGAGCGAGCGAACTACCGCCAGCTGAGCGTTGCGTTGCGCCGCGGCGCCGCCAGCGGAGACGAGGGAAAGCGCGAAGGCGCGCGCGGAGGGAATTGAAGCCGAGCGCCGCGCGGCCTTGAGCAACGCGCGCCTCCTCGCGGCAGCGGCAATTTGGCCTCCGTTCCGCCTCCGACCC
>BOPP01000005.1:14550660-14571787 GCA_017312745.1 Gryllus bimaculatus | reverse complement strand
GCTTTTTATCTCTTCTCTCTCTCTTTTCTCTCTTCTTTCTACTCTCTCTCTCTCCTCTCTCTCATCTCTCTCTCATCTCTCACGCACACACCACACACACACACACACACACACACACACACACACACACACACACACCATAATCATAGGAGAGTCGCAGTCCGAAAGCTTCTAAAATATGGATTAGATACCCGCAGGTAATAGATACGAATCCAGTAGAAATGATGGAGCCGTCCAACGTGAGACGAAATGGTGAGCACAGTAAACCGGAGCAATCAAAGTAAACAAGTGATAAGCGAGAAGGCACGTCCCGTGCTGGAGGAGGGCAGGTAGGAACGCGCCGGGCGATCGTGCAGCAATGCGCCGCAGGCACGGGGGATGCCAACTTGTAATCAGTCTATTCCACGGCACCGGAGAGGCGCGCAAATGCAATTCCCGCGCCATATTTCCGCCTGATGCACAGACAGATGGACAAATACGCTCCACTCGGTTCGTGGACCACTTCGATGTCTCATAAACTAACAGGATTCTGTAGAGGCTTCGTTAGTTCCCTTCAACTGTGATTAGTCAGGTAGCCTTGTTATGCTAACATGCATCCATCTCAAGCGACTGCAGTTCTTCCACGTTTACTTCTCAACACGATCACACATGTTTAAAATATACACTATATATTCAAGAATTCTCTTCGTAAGAAAATTATTTAACAATTGAATGCTTTCTCTCTACAAGATGACCATTCTTCTGACTAGAGGTGTCAATATATAATCCTCGCTACCTGTCCGCAATTGTTTCTACGACGCGTTCGAGGAAATAAGTAGACGCAAGTAGAAAGTATGTAGTTGTTAGTTTATTATTATATATATACCTATATATATATATATATATATATATATATATATAATGCAAAACGATGGAAATTTCTTATTCGGTAGACCCGCGTTTGAGAAGGCGGTAGTTTGAGTGGAATAATTGAATTTAAGATTTTTTTTAATTGAAGTCTCGATTTTCAGACGCGATTTGACGGCGAAAAACATACAATTAAGGAAATCTTTAAAATGAAAAAAATAAACAAAAACTTGCATTGCATTTTGTTTTCAAGTGATTTCAATGTTATGTTTTTCATAAATTGCAAAAAAATGCTTTCGTTTGTGTCATTTTTGAGGGAATAACCCCAGTCAAAAATATAATTTACGAACGTTACCAGCATTACAATGAGTAAATATATATATATATCATATATATTATATATAATGTGTGTGTGTGTGTGTATATATGGTGTGTGTATATATATGTGTGTATATATATGTATATATGTATATATATATATATATATATTTGCAAAGGAGCCTCTCACATGAAATCACCGAAAGGTGCTTGTTTTTGAAAATGTAAATATTTTTACTTTTAATTACCTGAACAAACATGCTTGAAATAGGCCATCTGTCCAGAAATGAAAATGTCCTAATAATATGACATTGACGTAAAGTTTACAATAAATGATAGTTCAGAGCAAATGGCACAAATGAACATTCTAGCGGAAACGTTTTTTTGAAGTTGCGGTCTTCCCCTACTGTCCGAAGCTGTGATGTGACCTTAGCAACTCTGCACGTTAATGCATCTTAAATTTTCGAAGCGGGGATGCACGATTGGCTTTGGCAACACTGGGACGAGCGCTGAAGCATCGTTTGGTAACTTTTTTTAAGTGATTTCTCGCGGGAGGAAATGTCTCCAACATGAAGCAATTCTCTGCGCCAATACCAAACAGTGGGCGACCCCGCGTCCTGATTTTAACGACCGCGCGGCGCGGCGCAGCGTTCCAAGCGGCAGGGCGAGCAGGGAGGGCAAGGGGGCGAAGTGGGCGGGGCAGGGCGAAGCAGGGCAGGCAGGCAGGGTGGCCGCGGCGGGCAGGCGAGGTGGCGCAGGGCTGGCAGGGCTGGCAGGAGCGGAGCAGGGTGGGCAGGGCGGGCTTAGCGGGTAGGGCGTGCAAGGTGGGGCTGGGCGAAGAGAAGGCAGGGCGGCGGGCAGATGGGCAAGGGCGGACGTATGCGGGCGAGGTGGGCTGGGCGGGCCTGAACGGGAAGGGCGTGCAGGGTGGGCAGGGCGAAGAGGGAGGCAGGGCGGGCGAGCAGGGCTGGCAGGGCGAGTGGGCATGGCGGGCGCGGCGCTGCCGGGGTAGGGGCAACGCGCGACGCTTTCATATCGATCGCCGCTTCCGAACTCATGACCGGGCGTAACGGCGCCCGTGTGTGCTATACACACTGAACGCTCGCTTATTCAACAGATCGCACAAACACAATCACGGCGCGGCCGCATACACGAGAGAGGGGGAGGGGCAGTGAGGGCAAAACACACACACGACTGTGACACTCGGAGGGCGGAGTCAACGGGCCGCAGCACGCCTCTGCCCTGGAGATGCGCGGGGGCGGTCGGCAGCGGGAGGCACTGCCGGAGGAGAGATTATGAAATATTATTTTCTCCGGAAATGGGGATGCTGCATGTTGCAAGTTACGGCAGATGGTGTTTGTGGTAGAAAATATAAAGAAAAATGCCGATTGTAACAGTTCGGGCTGGATCAACTGTTACTTTTTGGTTTTTCTTTAGCGCTCCGTTCTTACTGCCTTCATTTTCCACTTTGGTTAGAATACATGTGAAGACGCAGAACTACGCCTGAAACTGCGATTTGTTGTTCCAACCATGCAGACGTAAATCTTCTTACCAATATTCAGAATGCATTAATTTACTTCAGATAATCCAAATTTAATTCTTTATATCGTTCAAAACTATTGAGACTCCTAATTGCCGAGGACATACGCAATCTATTGGAGTAAGTCGTTTGTCTACGGTCATTTCTTGTTCAGTACATGCAAACAATCCTGACCTTTGCGCCATCATTACTAAGCTGTCAGTAAAAATAGTCACTTGCAAATTCCTGCAGTGAGATCACTGACAATGTTGTATCGGGTTTGAAGAGAATAGTAACTATGCCTGTGATAAACCTAATCTGCAAGGAATCTCAGAATAAAATGCCTTTAATGTAAATAATTTTACCTTCCGGATATTCTCCCTAAAGATCCACTCTCGTCTCGAGGCCTGGAGTGGCTAGCCGGCTTGCGAAAATCGGCTTGAGAGGACCGTCCGAGGCGTTGACGAAAAAAGGTATTGAGAGAGAGGCCTAACCGCATCGGCGGCGACGCAAAACGCAACCCAAAAATTTGCGCAGAGCTATTTCTCCTTGGCTCATATGCGGTTAAGACCAGTGAACGATGTTCATTTCTTTTTGTTCCTTTCCATTTGCAATTGAAAAGAGATTGTTCTTTCACGTTATTTCACATTGTTATGTAATAATTCCCATTCCTTTATAAACTTATCGATGTTCAAAATTGGCTTTCCATTTGACACACTTCTCAATTTATGTAATTATCTCGGAATTCACCTAAAAAATTGTGCATTTTGATTTACCCAAAGATCCAACAACTGTTTTGATATTTTACAATATTTTAATTATTTCTTTTTTACTGATTTGGCGGGCACGCCAACTGCTATTAGTCGGCATTAGTTTAGTAATGCTTTTTCTTCGTTGGTTGTGATGTTATAGTGGTGAGATCCGGAGCCGACTTTCAGTACCTCCCTGTAGGTGCTTCGTTCCGGCCTACGTGTAGTGCACATAAGTGTGAGAAGGAACACAGGAAGACAAAGGGAATAGGTCGCGCAGGTTCCGTGGCTGGCGCTTGTTAGGGTACTACGCCGGCATTCACTAAGAGTTGGGTAAACCACGGAAAATTACTATCAGTCCACCCGTTCGCTATGATTCGAAAATGGCTGAATTCTACGTAGCTAGCGTAGATACTCCCGCCTCCTGACGCGTTTATTAAAGTCCGCCGGGCCATTCGCCTGGAATTGATCGGAGAAAACCACGCAAAATAAAGAAACAGAGATCAAAGAGAGGCGATCTCACGACGCTATTCCTCGATCTGATTGCATCTTTAGGGGAGACTGAATTCTCCCCTAGAAGAGCAGCCGGTTTTGACCCAACAAGTGTCCGAGAAATCCGCCAACGTGCACACTGATCCGTCGGTCGACGTGTCGAGACGCTCCCAGAGACGGTTAGTGCCAACGCAGTGGTGCCTGTGTCTTTGTTTGCTCTGCGCGCGTTTTGGGGCCCGCGAGCGGCTGCCGTCCGAGAGGGCTCCGCGCAGCGCCTGCCAGACGCCCGCGCAGACAGCTAGCGGCGGAGGCGAACGGAACAAGTCGACGTGGCCGCAGTTTTGCGGAGGAAAAGTTGCGGACGAAGGAGCACAGATTGGGGATCTGTCTTCCAGACATTTGGACTGCATGCCTTCGGTCAAATGGTTAAGAAATTCAGAAAGTTCGTTGTTTGTGTGGAAAGTGCATTGTGACACGTGCTCGGAACTGAAAGAGGGTGTCAAATTGATTTAACGAGCGTACTGAAATTCTCTACAGCTGGCAGAATGATTAAGGGAAACACTAATTAGACCAAACAGTAACCACGAACAAATGAGTCGTGAGAGATGGAATCCAAGTCGTGAGTAATAGGCAGGCAAACGTATCAGTCCAGTTTTGACGTTCTAGTAATATTTAGGGTTAAAGATATGATGGTAATAATAAGATGTCTGTTGAAGACCTTCCCCATCCATTCAGTTTGGTTTCGCCCTACAGCCCATTGGTCCTGTTCATGAACCAATTAACTACTAAATAAATAATAATAATAATAATAATAATAATAATAGATAATAATAATAATAATAATAATAATAGTAAACATAGCAGGCTGCTAATCAAGTTGAACAGAAACGATGCTCTGCAAGACATCTGCGCCGCTAGATCGCCTCTAGACACGTCTCATTCGTCCTCCAGCCACGCGGCCTGCGCCAACTGCTTGCGACGTGTTCTCCGGACTGCCGGGTTAAATTTTACGCGCGTCCGAGGGGGGCGTTTTAGGCGGCGGCGGCTGTGAACCGTCGCGTCGTCGCGTAACGGGCGGAGCGCGGCGGCGGCGGCGGCCGGCGGGCGCGGCGGCGGCGGCGGCGGCGGCGCGCTGGGCACGCGGGTCGCTGCGTAGCGCGAGGCCCAGGGGGTGGTGGAGGGGGAAGGAGGAGAGGGGGGGTTGGCCTCCGACGCAGGGACCCGGGGCGGAGGGAGCCGGTAATTAAGACTAACTTGCCGCATAAGATCCCGGACGCGGCCCGATCCACGTCGCACACCGCCCCGCCGCTCCGCGCGGACGCCGCGCCTTCGCCGGGCGCTCCGGGGCGTCGCGGCGCGGCCGTCGCAAATGGCTGGGGACTGCTGTCTACGATTTGTTAATTGTTGATGATTCCGGAACTCATCAACTGCTATGGTCATTCGTTCTGTTAGTGAAAAAATGTATACAATCTGGAAATGGCGGTGCCCCTTCCCGCTTGGATAAACACGAATCCCGCGCCGGACCTTAACGTGTCGCTTATGAGGTACCTTCGCATCGGGGAACTGCCTTGGCTGGGACAAGCTCTAAATCCACAAACTGGTGTCTCGATATTATGTGGTAAATGAAGTGCAAGTAATTGTGAAGTGCCCAGAGAAGAAACAATGTTGGAACAAGGAGGAGGAAAATAAAATCCGTGGCAGTTTTTAAAGGTAACTTGTCGGGCATTCGCCCTGGTTTTGATTCGAGAAATGAGAAAACTACTCAATCAGACAGACCGACTGCTTGAAATTATCCTCCCAGACACGCAGCGACTGGACACAACCAGTTACTATTCGAAAATTCGCCCCGTTAAGGACTTCAGGTCTTGAACTGTTACCGACCCGTTGTCGCTGCAGAAGCAGCGAGTTTGCCCTAGCTGGCTCTTGTCTTAACTCTGTGCCGACTGTTCTAAGAGTAGTTATTGACAAACACATACAACAAATGGTAAAGTGAACACGTGTCAATGTAATGGACGGGCATGTCAAATCGTTTCATATTGAGGTACTATTGCTGGCAAAGAAGCCTCGATTGGCAAAACAGGCAACTATTTGATGTGGTCAATTTTGGATGACGTAGCTGCGTAGTCTTGTGTTTTTTCCGAATCGACGGGTGACGCTCAGGTGTTGGACCTCTGTTAATTAACTTCAAACGTCCTTGGGTCCAGAAGACGCGAATCCATTTTTAGTACGGATACAGTTTGTACTTGTTTTCTTCGCATTACTGTTGTGAAGAATCCCTAATTCATAAATACAGTCCAATTCTTCACACTTGTTCCGTTTATCCATACGCTTTTACCGTGCTTGTCAAACACTCACTGGCCTATCCCTAACCTCGCCTCCTCCCCAGTCTTAACACACACCAATTGCCTACACCGCGCACTTCCCTTAACATGTCGCTCGACACCTCCCCTCCCAAACCACCACCTGACGCTCCTAAAATGCATGCGCTTCCTCTGAAATTCTACTCCAGTCACTTCGCATCCTTGTGCATTCTGGCTTCTTGCTATAATCAAAGCTAACCAGACATCCACACTCTTTCTGTCCCATATGGTATGGCACTTTCCTGGATATTGTGTTTCTCGCATGTGCTGCTGTCCGCTCACCGATGACTTTTCAAACATCTTTTCTCCTTGTTATTACCTTCCTTCTGCCATCCGCGTAAACAGCCTTTTTTCTGTCAGCAATGGTCTTAACCATTGCCCGCACGCGCGCCTGGAGTCAGGCGTCAGAGCCCTTCGTACTCGAGCAACACTGCTACGTCAGGCAGTGCAGGGCCCAGCACTAAAACGTCTGCTCTCCTGCCTGCCTGCAATTCCGCCGTCACAACGTCAAGTTCTCGGCACTTTTCCTTTTGCCGTTCTCATCTCCTCCGCCAGCGGTATCCTCATCCATCCAATCACCGCTGCCTTCTACTCACCACTCCTGCCGCTCCGTTCGCGAGCTCCACTTCCTTCCCTCCTCTGGCCGCCGCCGCGTCAGGGCTGCGCGGGGAGAGGCCTTCTGAAGGGCCACTCCCCGACGCGGGGCTTCTGGCGCCTGAGGGGGGGGGGGGCGAGAAAGCCCGGAGCCCGCGAGCGCTTTCTGATTTTCTCACGAAGCTTCTCTGAAGAACGCATAGAACTTCCCGCTACGAAAATTTCACCAAACTTAGAGGCCCGTGTCAGTTTTCAGAGTTTGGGGTTGATCTGTTCCATTTTTTCTTTTGTCGTAAAATGTGGAGTGGAATATATGTTGTTTACAACAAGTTATGTAACGTTCAAAAAATCGATGTTGAGATTTTGTCGCCAACACATATGTTGAGTGTCCCTGACACCTGACTTTTTTCCTTCTCAACACGTACCAACGTCCGTCTGTGAAGATTAGCGCCTAAATAATTCATAGGAATTTGCACAAAAGTGGCGTTTCCCATCGAGATTTGGCTGGTTCTGGCTCTATTTGTAAGCAAGCGGCCGCGACAAACGGTAGTTGTTCGTAATCGCCTGGCGGCTCGCTTGTACGAAACGTCAAGGTGCGCCGGGGAGAGTACACCGGGGGAAAGTACCGAGGGCAACTCGCGCTGTGATATACCGGAGAACAGTTACTTCGGAACTAAAAGCAAACGGAGAAAAAGAATCGACTCCTAAACCTTACACTCATATTGACCGTATTCGCCTTAGACGCGGACCTGTATAACTTGTATAAAACCTGTCATAAATCCACACTCGGAAGTTCCTGTAAACCAACGAAATGAATGGATTAATCTCGTCGTCGTCTTAGAGAACACTTTCACGAAAAGTCACAGAGAGAAGAAGTGCAAACATGCAAAAAAGAATGAGTAACCATACCGTTTCTAAATATTCGCTTGTCTTTTCAAGAAAGACAGCGACGTTCACGGAAAAGAATTTCCCACTGGAGCGGAAAAATAGCAACGGAGAAATAATTCAGTCTGACTTCTCAAGCTGGTTCCCTGGAAACCCAAGAAACATTCGATTTAAAGAAAGGAATCTATCCATTCCTTTTTAACCGTACCCAGCCAAGCAGAACCTTGAATCAAGTGTTGAGAACAAGTCTCAAGCAGAGCGTGGCAAGACGCTCGCAAAGAAACAGTCGTCCCTGCTTTACCCGCATCCGGTCGTAATTTGAAAGCTGCGAACTCGAGTAATCGAAGAACGGGGCGATTCCCGCAGAAGCAACGTATCCGTGAAATAACCATTCGCGGAAGTTTTAAGGGCGCGAAATGCCGCTAATCTATTTCGCCCCGCGCTCCTCGGGCCTCTGCGCCGTCGCCGCTCCTGGAAATGCGGATACAATAGGCGCGTCGACGCCGAGTGAATGACTCCGCCGCCTCGCGCTGGCGGCGGCAGCTGCCGTTATGTCCACGCAGAACTCTCCCGAAGGGGGGGAGGGAGAGAGAGAGAGATGAACGAGCCGTCGGGATGAGCAGAGCGGAAAAAAGATAACTGGAGCAGGGGAGGCGAAAGAAGGAAACTAATTGTAAGTGAGAAAGAGATTGAGGTTTCGCGAAACGCGTGACTGCCGGAACCGGCCGTTGCAGTCCATCGCAGCTTGCAGCCGCTTTCTGTTATCAAAGCCACTTCATAATGCAATCGCCTCTTCCCTTTGTTGAGAGATCTCTTTTGTATTAATCTCCTCGCCGGGTAAGATTAACGATAAGCTACGCCGATTGAGTTGGCTCTGGATGCCATGAAGATACATTTAATTATTCTGCAATGTGTTTAAAACAATATCGCAAAATATACATAATTAAAGGTATATGTGAAGTTTTAGGTCCGAAGATAGAAAACGAGAGAAAACGAGAGAGAGAAAGAGACGAAAGGTGTTATTTAATTGATGTGATTTGTTTATGATTATAAATTCAAACCAACGTTAACCCGCAGTTATGCCAAATTCTCAACAACGTAAAGAGGTTTCCACTTTTTGGAATAACCATAATCATACTTAGGCAGTATTAGTAGGCATCCCTACTGCGTTTGTATATTGCAAGAAAATAAAATGTGGTTCTTTGAATAACTGTACTACGTAACATGGGCTAAGAAAGGATTAATCAATTCGGCCGTTTTTTTTTCAATAATATAGTACTCCTAGCGCTGAAACGTCGACAAATTTGTTTGCAATCAAACCTAAGAAACATACATACGAAAGTTGTAAAGCACGCCTAGTAACTCCTAGTAATTATTTATTCATCATACACGATGACTGTTTTTGAGATAATGCCCTAGTTTACTTTAGAGAATTTAATACATTCATCCATTCATCCAAGAAACGAAACAAAATTTATTTAAATTAATAATATATGTTCAATTCTCTAAGCAATTTTTAAACTTTCATTTCTGTTTTGTATCAAGTAGGAGAGGAGTCTGATGATCTAAAAAATTGCCAAAAGTGATCAATAAAATGATCCTAAAATGTTTTTAAAATGCCCTAAAAGCAATAAAAAATGAAATAAAAAATTTGATCGCAGCCAGTTCAGATGAACAACAGAAGCTGTTGAAAATGTTATTGATGTAATCGGGGCTAGTTCTATCCATTAAAGTGACCTCAGCTTTCAAACGTTTTGTTTGGTCTGTTCTTTACCGGGAAAAGTCTGTCTTTAGTAATCCCGAAATCGGCTGAAGGGCCATTCGCGCTGAAAGGAATCACAGGAACTTTGGATTCCACACTCACAATGGCTGACATTAAAACTTCGGACTGAAGAAATGGAATAAGCTACCAGGTATTTGTACTCAGGAATTCTGTGGAGAACATTTGTTGCACCTCGTAAATATTATTTGAAGCAAAAACCAATAAAAATACATTAAAATCGATTAAATCAGTGAAAATGCATTGAAAATGACGGAAAACAGTAAAAAATGACTATTAGCCGAAATCAACGAAAAATGCAAAATAAAATGATGTATATAAATGGGTCAATTCCTTTTTTAATAACATAAATTGAATTCTATACTATATGACATTAATCTAAGTGAAATGAAAATATCATTAAAACCAGCTCCATAATAATTAGTTTTTTTTTATTATTATTCCACTGAGGGGGGCCCGAAACACTATTTTACACCGCAGAATCCTTCCTTGTTTTTTTCAGTATTTACGTTTATGGTGAGTGGTTACATTTATCGTTTAGAAATATCATGCATTTCAATGCATTAAATTTGGCTATCATCTTAATTTTCTATGTAGTCAAGTTTCAAATTGTAGTTTAACGATATTACCACGTACAAAATATTAAAAAAGATAACATCACTGGAGAAAGTTTGCGAACAGCAAATGGTTTCGTGCTGCCTGTGGATCGACAACTGGGACAACTGTCCCTGGCTATTGATTGCGAGCAATCCACAAATAAAATAGATACTGAAAAATTTATTTATATCATGAGAATTTTTTTAACATTGATGTTTCTGGACAAATATACTGATTTGAAAAAACCATCGCAAGTAAAAGGTCGATGTCATAATATCGATGTTTTTGCTCGAAAATATCTATCTTTTCGATGTTTTTTTGAAGACCAGGGCAGGCCCAGGCCTGCGCCGTCGTGGCGCCGCTGCGGGCCGCGCGTCTATCTGCGTGTCCTTCGCAGTCGCCAGCCACTCGCCGCGCCCCGCTCCTCGTCTATCTTCTTCGCACTTCCGGTGCTATGTATCTCCAGGCTTCTGCACCGGCCTCATGGCACGCTCCGTCTTTCGGATGGTCGTTACTTGCGCTGGCTCCAAGTTCAAAAACCGTCTGAATGTGATCACGCAGAGGCCAGAGAAAGGAAATTCGACAGTTAATCGCAATTAAATCGTTTCATTGGAAAATGAAATCTTTCGTCTCAAAGAATAGGAGGATAAGTAAAAAGTCATATTTCGTATTCTTGTTCCTATGGATTTTTCAGTAAATGAGTTATATATGTACCTTAAATAGAATACTGTTTCTCGTAATTGCCTCGTGTACATCACTTTGAATCCAACAGACACGATATAAATATCGAAAAATATAACCTGTAATAAAATTAATATAATCTCAAGTACATAGTAGGGCATGACAATGAAGGATATATTATAGTCTATAGCTTTCTTGTGGAACAATTCGCCTCTGTATTACCTTACGATTTAAATAGTAGATATTCGTAAAATATTGCCTTTCAGTCATCCTTATCGTTCAGTTGCTAAAAAAAGTTTCTATATTCTTATTGTATTACATTTTAATTGAAAGAAGAGAAAGATAGGTAATTGTGAAAATTCTAATTTAATATAGGTCTTTTTCGACTGCTAACTGTCGCTTATTCCGAAATATCTAATCAAACTGTCGAACTCTTTCTTGTTGGTTGAATCCAAGAATGAGAAACTGGTGGCCTCAAGAGTTCCCCTCAGAAGGCAGTTCTCATTGGCAACTCATCACCCGCCGCCCACCGTCCATCTACCCACCGCTGCCTGTAATCGCTTAGCCTGTGCCGTTCGCTGCCAAATGGGCGCGTGATGTCACCATCTCGGTGCTGACAGCATCGCTTCCGGCTTCGCTGACCACAGAGCCACTCGCCAGCACTAGAACTCCGTATACACTTATTTTCGAAATGCATATGCGAATAAATAAAATTACAAAGAATTGTTATATATTGTAAGTTTGTTACAGTTACTCATTTCATTTCTAAATTTATTTCCAAAGTGAACAAATTGAATCAAAACTACCTTAAAAATGTTAAATACAAGTTAGAGATATTAATACTAAAGCTCAAACTAATGAAGATTCGATCAAACAATTATTAAACGGAATTAATATTTAGAAAAATTGTGGCTAAATTTTGGCTGTCTAAATGTTGACTTGATGTATAGCTTAATATTTATTCATAATTCAAGCGTTAACAATTCATAATGAGCACATTACGTTAAGAATTATTTCGATAATTATCCTTGCTGTACCAATCAATTTAAATGTTGGTGGCTTTCGTAATATCTTCACGCGCATTCGAAGACTTCTCGCCTGAATTCCGGGTTGATAGTGTTCAATGACCACAACGTCTCTCTTCGATCGCCGCGTTGATGTATATTATTTCGTCCTTATTAACGCGATGTTACCCTATGTCAACTGCTGTCAAAAAAATGTCAACCGCGATTTTGTCAGTTTATTCCCGGTTCGTCGAATAATTATTATGTTGTTACGCGTTCGTGAAACTTTCCTGCGTTTTGCCTCTGGTGGGCGCCTTACCGCGATATTTCCTAGTATTTAAATAAATGTTCAAGGAATTCTACGATTTGCTCGCTGCTCTAATAGCATTCGAATATAAGTCCGTTTAAATTCAATTGACAATTAGAGGCAATTATTATTTCTCTTACAACTCTGAAAATAATTATTATAATCTCATGCTAGCCCACTCTCGTGCTACGTTTGACGTTAGTCCTAACTAAATGCTTTGCAAATCGCCCGCCACGCGTCCTATCTAATGATAACCGCAACATACCAAATTCCTTGTTGACGACTCGGTGGTCAACAGTTAAAAGAGGGCGGTCCCGTTCCTCTATACATTATTATGCCTCCTACACAAATCTTCTTTTCTTTACAAAGGGCTTTGGTCCTCCCTTCCGATATGTCGTCATACTATGAGACTTCGTCCCTGCCGGGCTTGGTATTTACATCAGTCGCCCTGACAACATGTATACATTGACTTCACCTCCTCTGAATGCATAAACTAACATTATCAACCTGATATTGAATAAATATAAATAATACTGCTGTATTACGAAACATGGGAGGGGGAACAGGTTTGTCACAATATATCCAGATGAATGTGAATTTTATATTTCTTTACTGTTTATATTACAATATATTTTGCATTCTGTGCTTTTCATGCGTTAAATTGACAAATAATGAATGTACATTTGAGTAATATTCCGTTTCAAGCAATCCAATATTATCTTATGTTTCATTTCAGAAATGCTCATAAACATTCAATCGTTATTCAGCTTAAAGAAAGATGCAATATTAAGAACATATGTTGCTTAGTCTAAATAGAAATAATTGAGGAGAATAAACCCTGACTAGCAAACATCATGTATATGTAAGTCATATTTTAATTTCAGAAGTAAATCAGTATATCTTCCTGAACCAAGCACCAGTAAAAAATACCATTACGCGTTTTTATTGTGGTATTCCGGCACTAAACATACATTTGATGAGCTATTTTGCTGCTTCCGCCTTCTGGCATGTACCAAGCCGCCTCCTCGGCACGGGTTTCCGTCCAGGAGATGCAGCGGGGCGGAGGACGGGTCGCCGGTGGCCAGTTGTCAGCCAGAGTGGGTCGTCCCGCTCTTGAACGTCTGACCTGGTGTGATCCTGAGTAATTGGTGCAAGTGGCACATCCGAAAGAACAAGCAATTCTAATTTGCATCCAGACCGTGAGAAGTTTTTATTAAATAATTCATCCCGCGAATTATTATTCTGGATTTATAAGTAGTGTTCCATACCTAGTATGTAACGACGTAAATGGTGACCTATTGCCCCCTTCGGTTTCACTCGTTATCCAAGGACGTGAATCATCGTCCAAATTCACGTCGTCTCCCACGAAATCGTCATTCAAGTTTATTTTCCCAGTTTTCCCATTGGTACTCCCCGTAGTTTGGATACGTAAATTAGGTCTGAAGGTTGTAATTTCAAATTCCATGTTGAGCAATGTTCTGCGTTTAAATTAAAATCTCTGCTGCGTGGAAAGAAATTTTGACGTTAATATCCTCTTTGAAAACAAGTTACATTTTAAATTAGACGTCTGCCTCAAATAAAACGCCCACCCTAGAGTAATGTTGTGATTTGCTTCACATTACGAATGAAAATGCTCCCACAAAGAGATTAAAGAAACGAAATGACTTTCAGTTCAACAACCTCCCAATTCTGATGAGAATGAGGAGAATGATGAAAATGTTGACGTTCAATTCAACAACCTCCCAATTCTCCAAATGAAGTTGTCAGAGATTTCGTTGTTATTGTTATTGTTTCCTTGCATAGGGACATGTTTGTAGAGATTGGAAGCCTTTATAGAGGTGGCGGGGCCAAAGCACCTTCCTCCATCACCCTGAGCGACTTGAGCTTTCTCCTTCTCCCCCTCCCCCGCCGCCGCGCCACCTGCGCCTTCCCCTGTCCGCGGCGGCGGCGGAGGCAGGCACCCCGCGCGCACTGACAGCGAGAGCGCTTTTTGCGGCGGCGCGCGGGGGCATTGGCCAGCCTTCGGCCGGGAAGCCGTGCGAAGGCCGCCGCCGCCGCCGCCGCCACCGCTCCCTGCGCGGGTGGGCGGTGGAGGAGGTTACGGCCCCCACCCGCACCCGCCCCTCCAAGGGCCGGTCGCAGGTGGAGAGGACCGTCGGAAAATTCGACTTCGAGGAAACGACTTACAGAATTATTCTGTAACTTCCTCCAGAGGAAAAACTACTGCTTAGTCATCGGCTACTGACACTATAAAACTGAGGGAAAAAAGCTATTCGTGTAATCTTTATTTATGCTGTTAATCTCCATTACACCTGTATCATTATTGATTACTTTACTTGTTTACACCTCATTTCGCTTTCGGATCTTGTATTTTGGTGCCACATTAGAGAATTGTGGTGCAAACAAAACGAATGGGGATTATTTAAAAAAAATAGTGTTATTAGGGGTTTTGCGAAGAAAAAAGTGGGTATGAGTACGAGACTGTCAGAAGTAAGATAATGTCATCCAAATGAATAATAATTTGAATGCAATTAACAGCAATTAATGTTACAATATATTGCGTTTCTGAAAGCGATACCTCAAATTATGAAATTAATCGCGAAATACATTGATAATATTGTTGACGAAATTGTAAATAAAATAATAGGTGTATTAATCAGTTCAGCAGTGCAAATAACTGTCTTTGGGCAGTGGTTTTATGAAGCAATCCGCTTCGCGTGTATGACTTACACGCTTTCGTATTGCAGCGACCCCTACTAGTACTGTCACGCTACATTAATATTACCTGGTATACGGAGAAGCAGTAGCAGTAGCACGCGCGTAGTGGTAGCAATAGTAGAAGCGATAGTGGTAGAGGTAGCAGTAGTAATGGTAGTGGTAGTGATAACAGTAGTAAGGGTAGTGGTAGTGATAGCAGAAGTAGTGATAGTGATAGTTGTAGTGATAGCAGTAGTAGTGAAAGTGGTAGTTGTAGTAAAGGTAGTAGTGGTAGTGATAGTGATAGTAGTAGTTGTAGTGATAGGGATAGTGGTAGTTGAAGTAATGGTAGTAGTGGTAGTGACAATAGTACGCACGTCTCTCTCCAGGATAGAATATGACTGGACCTCTGAAGAGAACGATTAGCGTGGTCAGAAATGGAAGATTCGCTAATAATAATAATAATAATAATAATAATAATAATAATAATAATAATAATAATAATATAATAATAATTTAAAACCGTTGTATACGTAGTTTCGTTCCAATCTAACGAAATGAAAAAGTAGGACTAAGCAGTCCTGCCAAATGGCTCAACCGCAAGGATCAGGCCGGACGCGTGGCGGGGCGGGCGGGGCGTGCCGTGCCGCTCCCAGGGGTCGATCTGCAGCCCGCAGCGCAGCGCAGCCTTCCACCTGCGGAGCCCCGCGCAGCGACGCGACGCGACGCGACGCAACGCACAGCGGCCGCACCTTCCGCCCCGCGAGCGCCGCTGCGAAACGGCGCCCTCCGCGGCGCGCAGTCCGGAAGGCGAGGCGCGGCGCGCCAATGGGAAAGTGGCCGGGTGGGTTTGGAAGCGCGCGGGGTTGGCCAACTGCACACTCCTGAGCACTCGCGGGCGAAGATACTCCATGCGCCGCGAACACGGGCTCTGTAGGTTAGTGGCACACGATTCGAGCCTAATAGTTTCACACTTTTCAGATCTTACATTCAATATTTGTTCGCACTGTTTGCTGTGCCCTTGAGTATGCGCATTGCTGTGCATTCGAGGCATTTTTTTCATGTTAGCGATAAAAGTGGCGAATACTAAATTCAACGATTTCATGTTATATTGACCGATTGATTTATTCGAATTGAGTTCTTCTCCGAGTTCGAACTTCTTTTTTGTTTCCTTTCTTTCCAATTTTCGCGACTGTTTCTGAAGAGAAATTGGCGTAATCCGCTAAATTCGCAAAAATCCATAAAACATTTTTTGAAAGTGATATCTCAGTACGTGAAAGAGGAGGAACTACTTGAGTTTTTGAGTCAGTTGTACAATCCCATATTTCAAACTATTGGTTGGCATAAATGCGTACTGTAATTTATTTATAATTTCTAAACCTTAATATTATTATAATAAAAGTTCAAAAATGTGATTAAAAATCAAATATATACAAATTTGGATGAGGAAGTTTTGAAAAAATGCGAAATTAATATCACTTATTATTTTTCACGAATTAAAAAATAATTAACGAAAAAGTTCTGTCAAAATTTGAATTCATTCAAAACACCTCCCAATAAGGCAACAATGCACAATATAGAGAAGTAAATGATGTTTATTATTTCCTTTCTCCCAATTTGTCCTGAAGTGATGAATTTATTTTCTTTCCATCGTTGCACTGTTGTCATTTTGTATTCGTTAGACCCAGCCTTGCGCGTCTGTCATTAGTGACAAATTATTACGAAACTGAAAATTGACAACGTAGATTATCGCCAATTTCAGAATGGCTGTCATACTTTGACGGCCACTTTGATTTGTCTTTTAAGCACAGCTTCATGGGAACAGCAATAATGTTCAATTGCCGTGCAATGCTGGAGAAACCTCATCTACTCAATAGTGCTTTAGTGGAATGTAATGAAAAGAGTAGAGATTCGCGTAATTTCCTTACAGCTTTAATGAGTAGCAGAGAACGATGTTGCGATTCACCATAGTTAATTTCGTTTCTTTTGTCGTTACTCATTAGAAAGTGATTATACTAAGTCATTGGGATTTTCCAAGATTTTCGGGAGGATTACATACAAATGTAAATTATACATAGAAAATTTCTAGTAAAAGATAAATTGCATTTGAAAATCTTCAAGGCTGTGTGTGTTAAATTCTGTGGATTTTTAAGCTTCACCTTCAAAGTCGCAATATGAAAATAAAATTTAATAATGAAGAAAATAAACAAATTTATGAAGTTTTGCTGTAGTTGTTTTAGATTCTGTCTAGGCTACTTCTTTACTAAAAATTACGTCTGTAAATGATTAGAGAGGTGAAGCTACGTAAACAGAACTGTAGCAACACCTGAGCAGTTTATGTGGGGAACATACGCATTGCATTACAGAGCTCGATGTTCGAGCCCTCTAATAGATCAAATCTCGTAGAAATGTCTCAGTCTCAAACACATTTATTTCAATAGAACTTTAATCAGAATCTTATAATGTGTTTATGTTGTGTTTCAGATCCATTAAGCATGGTTGTAAGGAAGTGACATTTGATTTCCCTCAACATGCAAAGATCGGTTCCCATTTGCGAAACGAAGTGAGGCGGAGATGAAGATGACGGAGAGAGAGGAGCGAAGAGAAAGTGGAGAGAGACGGAGGTGGAGGAGAATGCAGAGGCAGATACGGAAGAGGGTTAGGTGGAGGGGAAGGCGGAGACGAAGGCGGAGGCGAAGGTGGTGGAGAAAGCGAAGGCGAAGGAGAAGGGGGAGGCAGTGGCGATTGCAGGGGCGAAGGCGGATGCTGTGGCAGGCGACGGTGGAGGCGAAGGCGGGGGCGGGGCGGAGCCGCGGGCGGAGGCGGAGCAGCAGCGGGGAACCGACGCTAGGGCGGGCGACAGCAGCGCCTCTCCCGCGGCCTCGCCAAGGCCCCGGCTGACTTGCGTGGGACAATACCCCGCCCCGCCGGGCGTGACCGCCAACGCTTTCCAGCTGGCCGCGCAAGTATGGCAACGCCGCCGCCGCCGCCGCAGCGGCCACTGTATTTCTTCCGCTGTCCGCGAGTAGCGTAAGCGAAACCCTGGCGCGGGGTGCGAAATCGTTAAAAAATGGGTGGGCGGGGACCGCACAAAATCATTCGACACACTGAAATGAAAAGTTGTGGGAAACTCACGGCTCAAAATCAAAATTCTAGCGTTCCAAACGAAAGGACACTTCTAAAACGAGTTAAATAAAGCTAGCTATCCTTAAAGACCACGCTAGAAGTATTGTCTCATACAAAAGTTTGAAAGTGAACTTACTACAATGGATAACCGCGAAGCAATGAATATTTTTTCATAACGTATGATTTTAATCTCTCTCTTCTTTCATTGTAGAAACGTAAGTATACGATCCGGAGAATTCATTCGATTCAATCATGCGTTAATGGAAAGGCGCCATCCACGCGCTATGCTTCCTGGCCGATTCCGTGCCTTGGCAGCAACGTTCAATGAAGAAAGTGCAGTGCGGTTGCCCGGCGCCGAGATTTCCCCGCTTATCAGCCTTGAGCTGCGATAGCGGCCGCCGGCGGTGCGTGGCGCCGCGCCCCCGACCGCCACGTGCTCCCGGCACTGTGCCGAACCGCACCGCTCCACGCCGCGCCGCGCGCTGGCGCAACCCTGTGGTCGGCCACTGTGGCGAGGCTGATCTACGATGCGGTTTCTGACAGATTGGGTGCCTGCTGTTAACTGAACGTTTCCAAACTTTTACTCTAAATTTAGACGTGGTCCCGTCGAACAGCGTAAAAAGTGACACTCGTAACTCTTTTTCATCGCTTTGGTTAAGCATCTGCTACACCTCGTAAAATACGCGGCATATCGAATAACATGTTATTAAGTTCCTCCGTACAATATACAACTTTCGTGATCCTCGTGCAGGAACATTTATGTGCTAAATGATTCAGAATCCATTCTAATCCATTGCTTTGGAGTTTTAAAACTTTTCACAAACTTGCAGAGCATCAATAGGAAGTGAATTGAAAGGTTATGAAGATTTCATAGTAAAAAGGGCATTCTATAATCTAACGTGAACTCTACAATGCTTATTCACTTTTATCTAGATTGGTTTTTGAATGATTTAAAAAGCAAGAGAATTTCGAACTAGTTTCTTTCGAAAAGATACCATAGTAAGTAGAATATGTGATATGTCAAAACATTTCAAAAAAAATTACATTGACTTTATTTTTACTTTCTCATCTTCTAGTACATGCATAGTACAATGAACGATATGTAATTATCCCAAAGCTTGATTAGATCGTTAAATTATTTCATGTTGAATGTATTCAGAATATTACTAAATTTGGAGTAAATTAGAACTTAATTGTGACAAGTTTTCAAAGTGTCTATATAAGTATTTTTCTCAAAAATAGCTTTGATTTTTTTATTTAAATCGTTTCAAAGTATAAAACACAATGCTCTGAACGAACTATTGACAAAGAGTACAATTTTCATCAAAACTTTAAGATTTTTTTTACTTTCTCGTCTGCTATAGAATCTCCGTTTTTTGCTGCAGCAATACATAACTGTCTCTGTACTACAAATATACAGTAGTATGGAAGACAGTGAACATTCAGAAACAAGGTCGTTTCAAAAACGCACTAAATATTTTTTAATGTTTGCTTAATAATTTGGCATATGTCCAATTGTCATTAAAGCCTCTCAAATTTCGATAACAATTGAAAAAATTAAGCTCCCTATTTTTAATGCGTCAAAAGCGTTGGTCACATCCAGACGGCCAGGAGGTTTAGTAAATACGTCTGTTGGTATTGGTGGGTTCGAATCTCAATGCTGAAAAATATTTTTCCGGGCTGAAAGCACTTTTAAAGGGTCAACTAGTATTAAAATAGTTCATAACCGTTTAAGAGAATACGAAACGTATGTGTCGCATTAATGTCGCAGCATTACTAAAAATATTAATCGGTGACTTATTTATATTTCATAGGCCAAAAAATATTGGGACAGACGTCGAATATGGAGGAAAAGAAAAAAAAAGGTTAACAAGCATGTCCTAGCAATTCTACATTTCTCTACAGTAACGATTTTTGTCCAATGTGTACCAACATTCCGAGCGAGGTATGAGAGGCGCTTTGGCATGCGAGCAAGGAGGTGTAAAGCGCAGAGATGAGAGACGTGCGTGACCATGCATTCATTTCTGGTGGCAGAAACTAATTGGGACGGAAAGCAGAGCCTATCCCGGTTTAGTCGGACACCTTGGGATTCGAACCCAGTTTATAACGTACGTGACTCTCCTTCGTTAATCATTTCAGGTTTTCAACAGACAAGAAACGGAGTGTTTAAAAAACATTGCAATATACGTGACCCAACTTGATCATATATATCTCAAATTTTGGCCAGTGCATATAGACTTGCCATTTGATTAACCAGATATGAATTATTGCACTGAACACAAGAACAGAAATTTTAGCCGTTGCTAAAATGCTAGCAATACGAGCTCGTATTGCTAAGCAATTGCTAAGCAATACGAGCTCGTATATGAGTGAAGCAGAGAACGACTATGCATTATTACTTCACGTAAGACGACCCTTATTGGCAGACATAAAGGTATTGTAACAACAAGCAGAATGCAGGTGCGTTGAACCAAGGCCAACGTTTCTGTGTCCGATTACGTACTAAATAATTGACAACGACAGACGCGTCCGTTGTAGCGTCATGAGGTGAAACTGGCTTAACAGAGCTACAACTATCAATCATTTACATGCCAATAAAACGAAGGAAATGCCATTTGCGAATTTCCAAATTAACTTAAAAAATGTTAATATTAAATAGTGGTACGTAATTGACGCGCCAGGAATTAAAAATCTTAAGCGACCTTAAGTAACTATCACAGGAGATATAATTCAACGTTCAAAGAATTCGGTAAATTAGATAACCAACATAAGGAACTATGAATTGCTTTAAAAGACAGTATAGTGTACATTACTGTATTGTATTGCACTACACCTTAATTACACTACACATTGTAAACACAACCATTAATATCATTCAAAGGGGCGGAGGATGCGTATGTAAAACATTTCCCATTAATGAACCACATTATTTATTTGTTTTATTTCTTTTCTTCAATTATACAAATTTCCATATTAGCTTCTATATCTTAAAACTATTGGAAACGGCGTGATTCGTGACTGTTCACAAAATTTTCAGACGTTTTTTCTTAATCGAATAGCGTCTCGCTCGTGTTTACTACAAAGTTGGCCTTCATTAGCACTTCGAGTGAACACTTATTACTTATTGCACCCCCTGCTAAGACGCAGCGGGTGGGGCGGGGCGGGGCGAGGC
>BOPP01000005.1:14513588-14546996 GCA_017312745.1 Gryllus bimaculatus | reverse complement strand
AGGGGGGCGGAAGACGAACGACAGTGAGGAGGGGGCGATGACTAGAGGCAATCGAAAAGAAACACAACTCAGAGACCAATTCATTTTAACGCTGCATTGACGTTGGTCCAATCAACTCTTTTTTGGCTGCAGAGTCCAACGGTGCAAACGACACGAACCCTAGCTATGCAAGTGGGAGCGCAAAGTGAGGGAAGCGGAGAAGTTAACTCTCTAACACCTGCCTTCACTTCCGACACCCCTTCTTCAAATATCGCTCTATATTTTCCGGGCCTCAATTTCCGTTAGCTACATTTGGGGAATTTCTTCTGTTTTAAGATCGTTTTGCGTTTGACTTATTTGGTCAATACTGTCATCGACACCGGCTATCGGAGCCAGTATCCAGTAATTACCAGAAAATATGTTTACAACTTCAAAAATGGAATAAAACTCTAATGTTGAGTATTAACATTCGCTTATACATGTTGGAAGGAATATCCAATAAAGAACATTCGGTCCCCTAATGCGACATGTGGTTCGAAGATTACGAGATTCATTTTTGTGGTAAACGGTTTTCTCTCTTTTTCATGAAGTTGTGTCCGTAATATCTCTTCGGCTCCATTATTACACATTTTTTACTTAAGTGAAAAGTCTGAATCTTTGTAGCTAATGTTTGTTGAGCCGTTCATGGTAGCCATATCCACCTCCATCACATTATAACCCTCTTAATTAAGAACGGGGTGCCCTTCCCTAGAGTCCTTGCTAAGAATTTAGTTGTTTCACATGACCTTCCCCTTGCTTGTGAGATAATGATTTAAATTTGTTATTTATTGCAATTATTGTTCAGCCTGATACTATATGATGGCTAGAAAAGCGATAATAATCTAAAACAGGAAACATCGACTTTTCGAAAAGAAGAAAGACAGAGGACATTGTTCAGCAATAAATACTGACAATTGATGAGAAAGAACACTATACATTTAACATTCTCGACACAGGGATTCAACCACTGTCTGGAGGAGAGTTCTAGCGACTGACTGCTCTGATCAGTAGTTCTTGGGTTTCTGATCAATAGCAAGCGAATGCCAGAGCATTGCTCTAACAAACAGACCACGACCTGCGCACTTTCTTTTCTTCATCATTGTCTCCTGTTCCTCCCTTACACACACACACACACACACACACACTCACACACATACAAACACATGCACTGCAGTCATTCCGCCCTTATCGGTCGCTTAGAGATTATCCCGGTTGGTGCGACAGAAGTTTCAGCTTGCACAGAGCTGACCATAAAAACTATTGTGGAAATAAATAACAAAGGTCTAAACTCAGCAAAAAAATAGACGGCTAACAATCGAGCTGAGTTTGGCCGAAATTTCTGACGTCAAATTTCAATATTAGCGGTTTTTGTTTGTTTCATGGGTTCGTTTAAATACATGCTGGTAGAGGGAAACGATTGTTGTAAACCCGAACGACCTCCTCCGACGGAGTCAGAAAACTTCGACCGTCGGACGAAGATCTGCCTCGTTACGCTCTTTCTGTTTAATTAACGAGAAATCAACGGGAGAATCTAAGACAAGTGCAATACCAAAATGATCGAACTTGCGCGTGCTTCTCGCAAATGTTTCAAAAAATTATCATGGGAACATTCGGACGTTTTCAAGTGCTACTTTCGGGTGTTTTTCGGGTGCAATAAATCGGACGATTTCGCTCGCAGTCGCCCGATAGCGAACGACCGACATTTCGGCTGATCTGTAACTATAGCCGAGGAGGATACATGAAATCTCAGCTCGATACATCTCGTTTTCGAATTATTTGATGTCTGTATTAGGCTTTTCTCGATCTGATGTATACATTGAACTTTCAGTTTAATTTGTGTGTTATGCGCCACCCCCCGGGTGACGAAGCCCCTCCCCCACCTCTCCCGTTGTGCCCCACAGGGTGCGTTCGCCGCCCCCTGCCTCGAACGCCACCGCAGCTGCCTTCGCGTGGTGCCCTCGACCGCCGCCGCCGCCAGGCCTCCCCTCGCAGCCATCAGCCGCCGGAAGCAATATTTCAGTGTCCCCCTCGGTTCACCACGAGCGCTAGCTGTCCTAGGACGATTCCACTCGAACTTGAACTGCTGACCGAGACACACTCCTCGCCCACGCGCGCGTTCAACTATGTTAATGAAGGTTGTTGTTCCGTCGTCGCGTTGGTTGCTTTGAATTCTTCTCGCTTTGTACCTCTTAATGTTGAAAATGATTCCACTCACTATAAAAAGAGGCTGAGCTTTAGTGGAGTCATAAATCTAGACGAAAAACTAAGTGCTAATGCGACTTCCCCGTCCGTATACCTTAAGGGGATTCTCTGAAATCTCCTTTGTGACTGCTGGTGTGGAACTGCAAGAGAGAAACGTGACTCTCGAGGCACTTAAAAGATTAGATGGGCACTCTCCAAGTCAAGGCAAACAGTTGAAAACGTAGCGGTAAGCGGCAGAGAAGAAAACAGATGTACAGTGTGATTTAGAAATTTACCTTGTAGATTTGTTTTCTTTATTAATTATTTTGGCTTCTCGCTTTTATTAGATTTACACAAGCTGTTGAGTACGAAATCCTGGAAACATTTTATTTTACAGTGACTGTCCTGTCGTTGTTTTTTTATTTTATTTTAATTTTTGCTTATGCACACAAAGTATACGATTGTAAAATAGAGGAAAATTTCAAAAACATTTTATTTTTACAGATTTTCTCCCACTAATCACAATAAATATAAGCAGTGATAACCTGAGCTTCACGCTCAAGTTCTAGTCTTTGGAAGACAATGGTTAAGCGCCCGGTCGGGTATCGGAAATTCTCTTGATATGTTAAACGTAAATGCGCTTCTCGTTTCTGCTGGAAACTAGGTCGACTCTTCTGATCGACGGGTCCCTGTTCACTTCCAGAGGACTCCTGGAGCAACACTCAATTCAATGGACCACAGACCGCACACGGTCCTTCCTTCTCCGTTCTGTCTTCACTCCCTGTCTAAGAGACGAATGATCCCTAGTGGTGGCTCATGCGTGCGCTTGTCGGTTGCACATTATCCCCAGATAATGTTTTTCTTATGTTGGAAATATATCTGTTCGATATGTGTATTCAATAGTCATTTCTCCATTATTAGACTATTTATTCAACGGGGAATTTCATAAGAATTGAGCATGTGATTCGACGCGGGTGATTCGACGAGAGCTCTGTTTTGTTTCAATTTTGATGTGAGAATACGTGGAGGAAGACTGAGTTTAGAGAATAACGAATTCTTCGGCGTTTGGTCTTGATGAAACGATTTTTGAAAATCTATTGTGTTCATCACATACAACAGACATTCTGGGATAAATTTTACCTTCTAACCGTTCTTGCGCTGTCAAAGAAACGCACTACTCGCAGTCCCTTATTCCCGGCCACCACAGTGATGATATCAGACGCGCACCGATTCGCTGATCTCACTTCAAGCACGTCTAACAGGCAAATGGTAGAGAGGTGAACGTTCGCGTTGTTCCTACCTGAGACCCAATAGAGGGCACTGTAATATTCACAACTATCAGCTTTACATATATAGCTAACATTCGCGCTACACATATATAGCTAATATCAGCTAACATTCGCGCTATAATCGTTATACAGTCTTTCTCGTGTTCATTTGACTGCCCTCATAATTCTTACAATAATTAAGACACCCATTCGTACGTGATTTCTTTTCTTTCAAGGGTACATTTCCGAACTAAGTGCCCAGTAGCCGGTTTCGCGGGCGCAGCGCCCTTTTCGAGAAGTGGCGATCCTCGCCCTGGCTGCGCCAACCGCCACGCGCCTCGTCCCTCCCGCGGCCAAGCAGCGCGTCCTGATTCCTGCGTCCTTTCGCAGGCTGCCAGCGCGAGCGGGCGCGGCCCGTTACATCAGAGGTTTCGCAACCTCTCCCAGGGGCTTACGCCTGTCGCCATTGTCCAGTCGTAGGGCTTCACTGCCACCCCCGACCGTTGAGTGCGCGCGCGGGGGCGGGGGCGGGGGCGGGGGCCGGCCGCCTCAAGAGCACGCGTCGTCAGAAAGGGGAGGAGGAAATAAGCCCGCGGAAGGTCGTGAAGAGGCGCAATTGTGCTCCGTCGCCCATCTAGCAAATTGCTCGTGCCGCGGGCGCGGGGGTGGTCGTTTGATGCAACGACGCGGCGCCAGATACACTCCGGAGGGCGACATGGAGCGAGCCGTTCTGTAGAATCAGGGGGACAAAGCACGTCGATTATGCGTTTCGTCAGAATCCAGGACGTTTCCGTACGTCCATTCGTTTCCTTCGGAGCTTTTCTATTTGTTTACCCATGTCCCTTTTGCTGCGAAATTTCTCCTTATTTCATTGAAGTCTCAGAGAAACTATGTTTAGGACGCTACTTGTAAGTTGCCTTGAATATGAATTAGGGAGGATGTTGTTGCTGTTATTATTATTATTATTATTATTATTATTATTATTATTATTATTATTATTATTAGGGGTGAAAGGACTAGGATGATGGTGGGAGTTGGCTGGTATTCTTGGTGGTTGGCTGGTGGTGTTGATGGATGATGGTGGGTGGTGGGTGATGATCGTTACATTTTGAACCATCCCAGCATTCACCTTGTTACAGACGGAAACCACGAAAACCCTGGTCAGGATGGCCGGCCCGGCGATCGAACCCTGACCTCCCGATTGCGAATCCAGCGCGCAACGCAATGAGCCACTTGACTCAGTTATTTATTTATTTATTTATTTATTTATTTATTTATTTATTTATTCAGGAAAAGGAATTCAAGTATTTATTAGGTATGTAGCAGGTCTTTATAGATATACATTAATCCATGTAAATGTCCTTATTGGTACTAGAGACTTGAGTATTATATTTCGTTTGAAATTTTGTTACATTGTTAGATGATATAATACTTTTGAGTAACCAAGAAAAGGAACAATACCTGATGACATAGTAACTTGTATGGATTGTCTTGCCCAGTGTAGTACAGTTTTCTCTCATTCTTTAGTGTTCTCCTGTTTTTAGCAATAAATCGTGTTGATGTAAATGCATAAGACCATTTAAGGCGAACAGGGTAAACACATTAGAATGCAATGGCTATTTAGTGGAACATTGTAAACTCACAAATCAAACACTGGACTCCAAATTCCCTTTCTTGTAAGCTGTTTTATAGCTCTCATTATATTACTGTAAGGACTTACAAATCCTTCATTTCTGAATAAAGCACAAGCCAGGACAATTTATTATCCTTCCGTTTATTTCATTTAAGTTGTTGACCTTAGTAACCAGCGAAGAGATGTAAAGAGTATGCTTTTTAATTTCCTGGCGCTTCTGGAAGACAATTTATTGCGACGCCCTCACGTGGAGGTTGAGTGCGGCCCTGGACGGGGGATCAATAGTCGAGGCACTGAACTGCGCAAGCACCCGGGGAGGACGTGGGAATAGACAATGGCGAAGCAAATTGTCGGCCTTGTCTGACTTCAAATGATGAGTAAATTTGTTCTGATTATGGCTTCTTGCGTCGTCTTCTTGCATCACAACTTTCGGAGATGAATACTCCTACAGGGGTTTGGCAAAATATTTTATATTTCATGGAATGGGTTCAAGTGGAATTAACTTCATTCTGATTTGATTCTGAAGACGTATAAAAGAAAATACTTTTATTTCTTCTTGGAGATAGCTTAATTTTTTATGAAAAATTATTTTTTTAAATACGAAATCACATATTCTGTCCATATGGCCAACTGTCTTGCCGGAATTTTCTAATGTAGATTAATTTCTGTTTCTTGAGTTTTTAATAATGTAAGTGAACTTTTTGTTTATACAATTATTAACGCCATTCTTCAAAAACGTCGATATTTGTCTTCCATTTCCCCTTTTCTCATATTTTCCCTGTTTTTATTGAATGTCATTTAAAATAAATATTTATTCACACGTTTTATTCAAAATTTTAAAAAACATATAATTTATATTTTCAATTGGGCCTCAAAATTATCCAGCTCTCTGAGCAAGGAATCCCTTTCGACATATCTGAATCTGGGCAAAATACTTTGAAAAGTGAGATAATCACCCCTGAAAATCTCTAGAAACGACAAATGCTCATCAATCGTTTTTTAAATGCAATTATATCGTCCAAAGAGAGAAAGTCTCTCCTTGAAACTATAACATTGAAATTATGTCATCTACTGGTTTACGATAACGAAACCATTTCGTAGTAGAAATATTCAAATTAATTTTCATTAATATTAATATTAACGATAATAATACATGAATATGATTATATTATAATATTAACCCCAACAAAAACAGTGTTATTCCCAGTACTTCTCCGGGGTGATACTTTTGCCAAAGGAGAACAGTGACTTACCACGAGAAAGAAACGGTAATCTTGAAATGGAATGGAAGTGATCCATCTCTTCGCTTGCACGAATTCGACAAAATTCATCTGAGAGATTGGAGCCGCGAGATTAACTTGGCTCGCTCCCTGCCCGTCTCCGCCTGCGCGCATCAAATTCCATTCAGTTGACGACGCGTTTTGAATCCGAAAGAGGCGCACGCGTCCTAGCGTCTTCCTTTTTTTGTGAAGCTGTCGCAGCAGGAGATATCACGTGACATTCTTCGACAGCGAATATGGAACCCTTTATGCGAACAGTCTGTCCAAAAAACTCGACCACGTGCCTGGATTTTAAATACCGCGCATAACTGTCGGTGTGGGGTCAGCAGAGAAGGGGAAACCCTTTAAATATTATCACGGTCATATTCTAGATTGCGTCTGTAATTAGAGCCCACATACGGAGAATGAAATGGAAACAGAGGTCTTTGTGTAAAATTAACACATTTAATAATCCTTTGGCTGAAGTTGTTTTGTGTATTTTTCAAAATTCAGAGATTATTTCCTCCAAAATCATTTTAAATATTAAAGCCATGATTTCCTTAACATTCTAATTATGACATTTAAGTTCACAAGTTTACTCTTCACTTGAATCATTAATTAATATTGATTTGTGTTGGAAGAGGTCGCTGAATTTTCTCTGAAAATATCTTGGAAGCAATTTTGATTGGAACTGTGATTAGTTTCTCCGCTCAGAATCAATACGATTATAACATGTGTCGAAAAGGGAAAATTCTTAATAATACGAATAACAATAAGAAAGAACAAATGCTCGACAAAGAAGTTAAAAGAAATTTGAAAAGAAATACGACTGAAATTTAAAAACAAAATTGACGATTCCAGTCTCTTTGATAAACAAAAGCTATTGGGGCGGGCAACATTCTGTCGACGCAAGGCGAATAAACCTAGGCAAGTCAAAGCGTAAACCTCAGACGCGAATTGTCACCAACAATGCATTATACATACGGCGCTGCCGCCTCATACACATGCAGCGCTGTACTCCGTGTTGATTCTGCGGAGGCTTCCGATTGAAGCGAAGCTGCGGGCACTTAGATTAGACGTTAGGTGTTGCTGTGTATCTAATTATACCATGGAAGAGATAGCCAGTGCGTCCAAAGAAGTCGTGTGAAAAAGATAAAGACGTTCTAAAGAATAGAAAGAAAGTTCAAGAATAAAAACTGTGATGTCTCGCTGTCGTTTGCAAGAACAATTGAAGTATTATCACTGGCATTGTCTGATTACACCTCCATCATTGGAATCGGTACCTTCTGTTAGCAGTCCCAAACGAGAGACAAATCAAGTGGAGATACAGGTAAGGTGGCACCACTCTTGCCTGTCAGGCTGATCGTTGGAATGGAGAATTTGTGAGACCTGCGATTGGATTTGAGTTATTGGTTTATGTGACTCGCTCGATAAATCATTTATGGCCTACACTTCTGGCACAACTAGAAAAACGAAATTTTGAAAAAAATGTGTTGAAAGTTTCTGTTTGAGTTTGCTTCACAGGAAACAAGCACAATTCTCAATGGATAACGTAATAAAATAATTAAAACGCTTCATAGGAATTCTGTTAATAATTATTACAAAAATAATGTTACAAAATAAAAGACAATACTCAAAATTCATATTTTCAGACGAATATTAGTGTTGCAGTCCGCAAATGAAACGATAGGACCGCTACAGAATATCGTCCGATCATAATCTCGCAAATCTGTAGGAACTCTGTAATAAGAACTCGTACATCCGCGAGGGTTTGGCGTACTTGCCTGCAAAGTGTTTGTCGCGTGAAAAGAAAGAGGCATGTTTAATATGTGTGCTACACACTCTCTTCGTCTGAGGTTCTTGTTTGGTCTTACATATTAACCCTTCTGGTGAATAGAATGAAGTATGATTCATAAGTGAAATTGCATTCTGATCACGAACTATCAGCTCGTGTATTTTTCTTTATGAATCACTCTTAGACAATGTGGAACTCATTATGGCGATTAGATCTGTTTGTGAGGTCAGTGGACGAAGCTCAGAAAGTGCAACATTATGAACAAACATGTTTATCTAACTTCTACTTGCCTGAACAGCAAAAATTTATGTTGAACAAAACCACTTAAAATGCTCTTTCAAATAGTAACACGCACACTGCTCAAGAACAACAAATAAAATCTTCTTTATAACACTGTAATAAATAATTTTCTTAACAAAATCAGGCTTTAGGAATACTGCAGTACCATCGTATAGTATATTCGTATACACCAACAATACAAAAAAAGTTGCTATTTTATTACGTAACATGTGAATAGCAAATATTAAGTGGAGGGTGACCTCTTTCATGGAGCCTCACGGTCGCATGACGTCGGCGTGTCGTAGGTAGCGACGCACTGAATTCGAGAATTCATTAGCTACGCACAATATGAAAAAGACAAAGACAACACAATTAAATATTCGGCTCATAACCGACAGCGTTACATTGTTTTCGAATTTCTCTAAAATTCTTGGTACCTAACGAAACCACAAACACCACTGAAAAGGTGAGAGGATGCATAGTTTTCTATTCAATTTCTGGTCGCATTGGAAATTAGTAATATGGATACCATATTTTTAAACTTCCGCACTTACGGATTGCACTATATTAATATCAAAGAAATAACATGTTAATTATATACGTTTTCTGTAACCCTCAAATAAAAGGTTTATAGGCTTACGGTTATAAAAAGAATTACATTAGATCGCTATTCAGATTTCGCAAAATAATTTCCCTAATTGCAAATTGAGTAGTTCTTGGAGGCTCCCACTGAGCAACATAAGTCAAATTCTGGAATACAACACAATAAAAATATAATTAAACGAGGATTAAATTAAACCACCGCCGCGTTTTGCCTGCCTTGCCCTTCAGGCCTCTCCCCGTCCTTCTCTTTCGCTGAAGCCCAGGTTTTGAATCCCGATTCCTGGCCGCGACCCCTCGTTAGCGCGGCCGTGGCCTTCGGGCCGCGGAGTGCCGTGTGGTGCTGCCGCTGCTTCCACTGTCTGCGCCAGGCGCGGGCACACGTGGCCNNCCCCCACGCGCTCACGTGCCATCGCTCCTTCCATTGCACTCGCCGCCTCAGGGCCCGATTTGCCGACGAGACAGATGAGGAGTGGCAGTGGAGACACCCCGTGGATGGGGAGGCCCCGTTCTCAGCGTAAAAGTTCATAAAACATTAGAAAAATCCCCGTAAAAAATGTTTGTATCTGTAAAATAAATGGTAATCGAATGCACTAAATTTATTTTTTTCTTACATTTGACATATAAGTAAATCAGGATAATATTTTTGGGAGGAAGGGGTGGGTACAACACGATTTTGTGTTCGGGGGTCTCGGAATACGAAAACCGGTCCTGCGCTTCCATTTGTCTTTCCCACCGTAGAGGCACCTCCCCGCAACTGAGTTTCGGTATGGTGCGTAGCCCCTATTTCACTGCCATACTTCTCGCCCATACCGCTGCTGCGCCTGCCAAAATCAACTATCATCTCCGTCCCCATGACTGCATCTATTCTCATCCTCACCACGTGGCGTCAGCGTTGTCGTCACTGCCATAGCCTTCTCCCGTTCCCCAACCGACTTTCAAAACTAATGTCTGCCTTTGCCTTCTGGATCCTCGGCGTTGACTCCGGCATGTCCATGTATACTGCCTATGCCTTCAGCGCCACTGTAACCCAGTTCATGCCGTTCCCACCTGACTCCTAACTCAGTGTCACGACCAGCGCCTCTCGTCTCCACTGCTCCCGTCGCTCCGGCGCCTGTGAGGGCAAAAACGTCACCCCACCGCTCGCCCTTTGGCTCCGTCCACGTGCTCTCTTCACTTGCCTCAGTCTCACTACAGTCATCCTCTTGCTCTTCTCCGCATTAGAACGTCTCTGCCTGAGATGCCCCCTCTTCCATCTCCCTGTCCCCCGAATTTCGATTCGTTTTTTTCTGATTTGCTTCGTTATGTTCAGTCACTTATAAATGACACCTTATTGTTCTTACTTTTGATTTGTATTGACTGTAATGCCCACTTTCGTCGATAGAGTTTTATTCCATAGTGTGTCGCGAAACACGAAAAAATGTACAGAATATTCATGGTCTGTGCCTTTGTTTGTTTAAGCATTTTGCGCATTTACATCAATGCTTTCATATCCAAGCCAATATTTACTCTATAAATATTTTCTACTAATGTAAAAACAATATATTATTGCCCTGGGTAAATTCAGCTACATTTTGCATTATTTATTTATTTACTTATTTTCTTTCAGAAAATTGAATTTTATGTTTTATAAAGTTTTGCTTTCAAAATTAACTTGCGCCAATGATCCTCTACTATAACACAACTACGAGGAAATTCCTTCCATTGTCAATCCCTCTATCTTCAATTTACTTCACAGAATCAAATATATTTCACCCCTTGAAATCAAAATACTAGAACGGAATTTTCCAGAGGAAAACACGTCAAAATATGATAAAATAAATTCAATTATACAAAAATCCAATCATCCTCAACCATAATCTAACTGAATATTAATTACAATTAAATTTTAAGAATATTTTTTTACCAAAATCTGGAAGCACTCAAATACATTATTCTAAAACCAAATATACACTATTCCGATCCTCTGTGATATCTAAAATCTTCGTCAAACTAATTTCCAACAGATCAAACCAACATTCTAAAGATATTAACATCATACCAAGCCATCGATATGGTTTTATTCTACGCCATTCCACAGCTCACCACCAACTTAAACTGGTCACCTTCACTCTGAATTTCAAAAGAAAAGACACATACTCTCTACTTACCGAGATATCGTACAAACATTCAATAGAATCTGAAATCTTGGATTCACCTACATATCAATTATGGCTGGCACCACAACGCTTCATTCAAGCTACTTAACTAAGTGAAGTACTTTCAATAATATTCTACAACTATTACTTTACTTCCCGTCCCACTAACGCCGGGGTTCCGCAAGGTTCCCCATTATTCTCGACACTATTAACTTTTAAATTCCTGACATTCCCACAACCAATGATATAAAGATTTTCCACTTTTTAGATCACACTGCACTGCTCATATCGAAATGTTCCCTAAACAACCTCTAATCACTAATTCCGACACACATCATAGAAATAGAGAGTGAGTGTACCTCTAGAAAATTCAACTAGACCATGAAAACTCAATAACAAAAATATTTTTGTTCAGGAATTTCACGTCTCCTGTGCCATTGATTAGAAGCTATCTTAGGAGACTGGCAATAGTTATTTTATAATTTTATTTCACGTCAACAGAAAGCTATGAAATGGAATGCGTTGTATGGAAACGAGTATATGTTTCGAATGTAGTTAGAACGTGATATTGTGCCCCATTTGGTGCTTCGGCAAAAAAGCAGAGAACAAGCGAACGTAGTAACGTAGTTCTATCAACATTACACAAAATGGTAAAGAAGAGTCTTTTCGAGATGATTTTATCCATAATCACACGAAACAGTGGAACGAAGACGTTTAACAACGTGACTGACAAGAGATCCTGAAGGGATGGGAATATCTATTGGGCGAATAAAAAGGACGGTTTTAGCGAACAGCCCATCCGACCAGCAACTGGGCCAATCGAAAAGGCAAGACGAGATATTTCAAGAGAATAGGAATAAAAAGTAAAATCCTGTTCACAAGATACTGTTACGTCGTGGGCTGAACAAATCGTAGGCAAGATGGTCTTGATATATACACAGTTTATTTATATTTAAGCATGTGAGCCGTACCTCTTAATGCTGGAGCATCTGCTTACTAATTAACACACTGTTCGACAAGAGCCTGGCGCTCATACCCGAAAGCTTGCGTCCGCCCATGCACACTGCGTCCTCACGAGAGCCTCGCGACCTAGGTTTGTGAAACAATGGGCCCCTTTTCCAGGGCCACCTGCCCTTGTAGGCTCGATGTGACCACGCTGCACCCCGTCACACAGTGTTTCCTTTAATTTGGAATATTTTAAACCTGGAAGGCAAGTTCAGCTCAAAATATAAACATCATTACCTCTAGATACAATATTGATTATTAGAACAAAGTGTGAAAATAATGAAATAAAGTATTAGACTGTGGATTATATTCTCCCTAAAAACTAACATCCTTCAACGAATACAATGGTTGTTCTCGATTCGATGTATTGTACTAACGTTAACTTCAATAATCAGACTAATTTTTACTCTCTCGAATAATATTTACGCACCATACAGTAAGTATTGTAAATATGCAGCTAAAACGGCGATTTTTCGACGGAAAACACGTTTTGTGCGATACGAAAACGTGGATAATTCTTTCTAACTTCTTTACTATCACATTTCTTTTGAGGTCATTTAGGAGACTATGAGTTCGAATTAGACTGGTATCCTAATTTGAACCGATTACGTACTTTTATTTTTTCCGTCCCTATTTAAGAGAAACAAAGTAATGATTAAAATATTATATTTTTTAATGGGAGTACATAGATTGTACATGGTTTTGGTATATATTTTCTTTTACTTAAATCTTTATTGAGAACATGGAAATGAACCACAAATCGATTCAAATGAGGTAAGTCCTTTCCGCTCAGCATCAATAACATAAATCAATATAAATGTTCCCTTTCCATACGCGTGAGCCGAAAACAACTGCGACCGGCGAGATGTGCTCCGTTGTCGTTGGGTCGCGTCGCGTCGCGCGGCGTGCGTGCCGCCCCCAGCGGGCAGGCGTCTTTGTTCCCGCCTTCCGTGCGGCCGCACGCGTGCGCGCCGGGGCGCATTCCAGCGTCGGAAATGCCGCCGCGCCGGCTGCGCGCCACCGTCGCTCCCCCCCCTCCACCCCTACCTCCACGCTTTTTGCCCCTTTCCTTGCTCCGCTCGCCTCTTCGGTTTTTTGCCGCTCTGTTTCCGTCGTATTGCAAACGTTTTCAAATGATTTAACGGACTTTTAAAAGTTGCATCTGTTAAAAATTACCAATTCTGTTACGCCGGCTGACATTTTTGCAGAGGTTGGATTATGAATCATAGTTACAAGATAAGTTGGAAACATGTGTGGCCATAGGAGATAATAAAGTCTGGTTTTTTGTTCATTTTCGGCGGAGTCAGAGAAGTCGTAAATCCCAGTAAATAATTCTCCAGTCTTTTGCTATCTCTGGATTTTCCGTTATCTAAATCGTTTACGCCATTTAATCAGTTTAAATCTTGCAATATCAAAGGTAAACTCAAAAGAGTAAAAGTATTAATTTATATCTATACTTCGAATCGTTTGGAACAAATTAAGCTCTTGTTTCGATATCCTAATATTGTCTGCAGCATGTTACAATTAAGGTGTTTGCCTTCGTTTAATATTAATTCTTAATAACTCATATCCGCAGTTCTTTACCCATTTTTTCCGTTTTCAATTTCATGCATTGTATTTTGTTCGGTGAAGCTGTAATATTTTCATATAATATTTTTTTAAATAATACGGCAGAGGACGATCTTTTCTTTTTCATATTAAGAATCCACACTGATATTTTCTATTTGCCTTTAAAGCTGAACCAAATAATCATGTGAAATGCGATGATGGTTTAAATACCGCTTACCAGCAGCTATTGTTATAACGTGTTTCGATTTATCTTCCTTGGCGCAATCTAATATTAAACCGCGCTGTTGCTTCGCTCACACATGTCTCCACTAAGAGCATAAACTCGCGGCGGCGTGCGAGCGAGGGGGGGGGGAGGGGCGGCGCCTGGCGCCTCGTGCGGACTAACCGAATTACGGGCCGTGATGGGAAAATAATGCCCAGGCGAGCGCCGCGCCGCGGCCGAAACAGGCGACACGCAGTGGGCGCTGCCACAAACTGGAGGCGCCAAACGCGGCGCTGGGGGAAATGCAGTGCAGTACGCGAAGAAGAATACAAACAAACGAAATTCTTTCCCTATTATTTAATATAGAATCGTAAATTTACAAATAATAAAATAACTATTATTTATAAAGAAACGTTTGTTTCTTAACGTTTATGATTCACATAATTTGGTGGATTCCCAAATTTGTGAATGGAAACATATGTGTCCTTATTCATAATTGTTATTTTATTATTTAGAAATTATCTGAACGATTGTGGTTCTATATTTAATACATAATTTACAGGCAACAACTATTTTATGCTCAATCTTTATTAGTTATTTAGGTAGAAAGAGAGAGTACGATAGACGATACAGGCATTTGATGCGGTTACCTACTTCTTGAGTTTTCATTCAGTTGTTAATCAGTTTTCATTCAGTTGTTGAGTGTTTCATTCAGTTGTTTGAAATAAAACAATACAACTTACTTAGAAGAATGTTAAACAATTTCAAATTTTGAATATTAAAACATCGTTAAAGTGTGTTAATATTAGTAATCAATTCAATCAAAGATCAATGGTAAAACCTCATTTATTGAAAATATTTTCATGACTTTAATTAAAATGAAACTCTCGAACTCGCTGAGTTGTTTCTTGTAGTTTTAAGATTGTCTCATTACTTTTAATTTATCTTTATTTATTTCGCGAATGCAATTATTTTTTTATTGCAGAATATACAACATACATACTCGTATGTTTGTCGTGAATGTACTGGAAAACTGCTTGTTCTTTTTTGTTTTTGTTTTTTTCATCCCTTCAGTAACTTCTCAGAGTTCAGGGTTAATGCACAGTTTAGAAATAAACCACTCGTACTGAACATAACCCAAGTTTGCAGTCAAGAGCAAATGCTTAAAGTTGTTGCGCGAGGATTCGACTTGTACCACACTGCGCGACAGCGCCCCCGCATCCCGGCGGGAGGCCGGATGGAAGAAGCAGCGCAGCGCCGCTCGATATCCGGGCATTAGGAGAGGCGCCCCCTTTCATTTGGCGATTTTTTATTGAACTCCCGCTTCTTAAGCCCGGCAATTTCCAGCTTCACCTGCTAGTTGCGCATTTTTCCTTTGTGCCGGAGGGAGACCGGCGCTTAATTGAACGCGTGTGAATACGAGAAGAGGAGAGGGCCTCCCCCGCGACATTAGAGATGAGAAGTTATGAGTTTCCGTGGTTATTTTTTAATAAACACTGTTTTTACACAATTAGGGAGTTCGCCTAGGTCAGGCGCATGTTATTACGCATGTTATTGCTACCAGTTCTGTCTTCGTCATTCTTAGGCAATATAGTCGAGTTCATAACCCATCATCTTTATTACTCGTCTTTCGTCTTTTGTTTGGTTTCTCACCAGGCGTGTCACATAACACAGGATTATCAACCATTGTACCATCCAGTTTTCATGAGCATTGACTTCTTTCTTCTTGTTTCCCCGCCTCACTGGTTCATCTCGGGAGCGATTTTTTTTTATTTGAAAGCACCTCGACGGATCTCATCTCTTTTCTTTTCAAGACTTTCATCTTGAAGTCATAAAATTTCGCATTCCCATTTTTTCCATTGCAATCATCAGTCCTGTAAGAGTTCATAAATCGTATAAAGGATAACATTTCTGGAAGTACAGAATTTCATTGAACATTAATAGAAAAAATATTGGAATACCTTTACTTTCATATTAATTTCTGAAACGTCATAATGATGTATGAACTATATACAGTCATAGTAGACCCCGAATTACAGTATGAGAACCTCAATATCACAAATCTCAAGGATAAAATGTTATCTAATATTTCGCTTTATCAATGTTTGAGTTACCGTCCATTGGCTGTGTAAATAAGGGAACTGAAAAACATTCCAGTTACCCAGGATTTCCAGTTATCAAGTTATCGCGTTTCCTCTCAAGTAGTTTGGATATGTTATGGAATGCACAAAAATTATTAGTTTTCTTTCTTATGTTTTTACTGTTTTCTTCTCATTCTGACAACTTCATATGTTTAACAGAAAAAAATTATAAAATATATATTTGAAGAACTGCTTCAATTAGTATTAGCAATGAACTTGCAAACTCCATGGTATTCAAATAGTATTCAATGAATTGTTTGCAACGAATGATGAATTTTCTTCCCATTTGACCATTCGTTGAATCAATTCAACTTTAAAATATTTTTAAGTTATTGATTTTTAAAAAGTTTATAAATAATTGATGTCGCAAATGTATAGCACAGAAATCCTGATTAGTGGTCAGGGCAATGATCAACGAGCCTTCTACCTCCAAATCCGATTTCCACCCCTGCTGCTCTTGGTACAATTTTGGTGCTAATACTGCACTATTGATCACCCGCGCATCACAACGCTACTTTCGCTCTCTCGTTGAAAGCGCGGATGTTTGCGACGTACAGCGAAACTCGTTATGAGCATGGAGCGGCGCGAGGCTGCTCGCATCATCGGATAAGTACATACGGAATGCGAAAACGTAATATGTGCGCTCCCCCTCCACCCCCCTTCCGCAAGTGAACGACCATCCTCCCTGCGGACGCAGCCGCCCTTGCCTCGCCGTCCTCCCCGCCCCCTCGCAGCACCGCCGCCGTCCATGGGAGCATCCTATGCCCACGCGTTCACCTTTTTCATGTTGCTTTTTGCCGCCCTCCCACTAGATCTTTTTCCACCGTCGGGGTCGGCCTTCTAGGTGTGTTTGCCGGCAGCCTCGTTCCATTTCGTTTCTCCTACTCCATACGTTCGATTTATAAACCTATCCTCTAGAATATTTTGTTTATTATTGAACACCAACACGACACAAAAGGTTCATAAACATTCGAAAATGCATTGGGCATATTTAATTTTTTTCTATCTAAACCTTAAAGATACACTATGTATAAACTTTTCTTTTTTAAATTTTTTTTTTTTTTACTAGCCAACTGCACATCCTATTAAGGGCAAGGGTCTCCTGCTCGCGCAGAGAATTATTACTCCTCCCTTAGTGAAGTGATAGAATGATGATGAACGGCGAATGGACGATCACAAATACATTCATGCCCTAGGCGGGATTCGAACCGGCGATCCTTCGATGCGATATTGCAACGACAGTACGGCCCTGGCGATGTCGGCTATCCATTTATAAACATTAATAGACATTAATTATTTAAATATAACTACTAATTTTTATTATTTATTTAGTAACCTGGAATCGGATTTAATAAGAAAATGAAATACTTTATTTACTGTGATTTGATAATTATTATTTAGCTTATCGTGGATCGTAATCATACAGGAATGGTAATCTAGGATATTCGCAATTCATGAGAAACGAGCGGCTTTTGGATTAATACTTTCTCTTCTTGCCCTTGCTGCGGCATTCACCGCAACTTGATTCATTCTCTCACCCAATCCCGCGCCTCGTCTTTCTCTTCTGTTCGCCCCTCCCCTCCGCCTATTGGGTTACCCTTCAATGGCGAACTAGGACCTGTCCCTCCCTTTGGCGCTGCGGGCGGCAGGAGCTAATCGAAGGCCCCATTGAACCACGATGCACGGTCTGCAAGAGAAGAACTCGAGGGAGAGGTGACGGTGGGGATAGCGATCTGGAGGTGGAGATCACAAAGAAGAAATGCTGCAAGGGAAGAGAAACAGCAGAAGCTTAATAGATGAGAAATATACTTCCTTTATTGATCACAAATCGCACATTACCAGAATATTGTTCTGAAAGAGAAACCAAGGGTCTTTACTGTACACATGAATAGAGAAGATCTGTGCGTTGTTCTGGCATTGCCGCCCCATGGAAGGGCTGGGTGAGGCGGGACGGAGCGGAACCAACCCGAGCAGGACAGGACGAAGCGGGGCGGGGGGAGGAGGAGCGATACGGGGCGAAGTAGGGAACGAGGCGAGGCGGAGAAGACGAGTGAGGGATGGGCCAGGCAGAGCAGGGCGGAGCGGTGCGGAGCGGGCAATGGCGTGGTAGAGCGAAACAGGGCGGATTGATTGATTGTTTAGTGATTCCAGACACGTCATCAACATGTCATTAGACTCGTAAGTGTAATGCATGTTTTTTGTTCGGGAAATGGCAGTTATCTTCCCCGCTGTATGGCGAAATCCAGCGCCGACCTACCGTCCGCTAGCGTGTTTTTCCTCAACCAGATATCTCCCACAGGCAGGGCACCGCCCAATACGGGACGAGCTCTAAGCTTCCGAACGATCTCCTGGCATATGTGGTAGTTTAGTGCATGTTACTGCAAGTGTGTGTGTGTGTGTGTGTGTGTGTGTGTGTAAGGGTTGAGGAGAGGACCAGGAAGAGGAAGGTGAGATCGCGCGTGGCCCGTTTGTGAGGCTACTGCTCCGGCATTCTCCGGGTATTGATTAGAGAAATAACGAAAGTCTACCAATGAGAGCAGCCCGCCGCTAGAATTCTCCTCCAGACAGGCAACTCAATCCGACTAGCTCGGGAGCAGGGCGCGTGGCTGGACGGGCGGGGGGGGGGCTAAGTCGTGGAGGCGGGGAGAACGGGCGGTGAGGAGCGGGTCGTTTGTGGATGAGGCGCGGGCGGGGGCAGGGCGGGGCGGCGCCTGGCTGGTTCGGGACAGGCGAAGCGTGGGCGGGGCGGTGAAGAAGCGGACCGATGCGGACGGGTCGGGGGGGGGCGGGGGGGAAGGTGCGCGGTGGGGACAGGGCGGGAGCGGGGTGGGGCGGGGGCGAGGAGCGGTCCGGTTGCGAGACGAGGCGGGCGGGGATGGGGGTGGGGGGCAGGTAAAGTGTGATGAGGTGGTGGGGTTGGCAGGCGAACGTGGGCGGGGGCGGGCAAAGGAGGCGGTTGAAGGAGCGGCCGTTGCGAGACGAGAACGCGGAGCGCGGGCGGGGGGCGGGGCGGGGCATGGGGCCTTGGGCGGGGCGGGGCGGCGCGGGCAGGTGAAGCGTGGGCGGCGAGGGCGTGCGGGCGGGGCGGGGGGCAGGCGGGGCGGGCGGGCGCTCGTGCGTCCGTGATGATGCGGCGGCGGCGCTGCGCGGACAGGCGTCGCGCGCTGGCGGAAGGAGGCGGCTGGGCAGAGGCCCCCGCGGTGATTTGTTTGCCGGGGCGCCTTTGGCTCGCGAGTGCGCTGCGTCGTGGTCGCGGGCTGCTCTCTGACGTCCGGCGCCGCCCACTCCCAGGAGCCGCGTTCGCCCTTTCCGCACGAACCGCTCGCTCTCGCCAGTCTGTTGGGTCTGTCGCCATTGCATTGAACCCCCTAGGGAGAACAATATAGCATGTAGCAGCGAGGACAGCTTTACAACCGGGACGAAGCAGACTGGACAAGCGAGGCTTGCCCGTAGAATTTCTGGTGTCTCTTAGGTTGCACGCTCGCCCACTAATTTGTCTCTCCGTTTATCTCTCTTTGATTCCTTTGCTTCTTCATTCTTAAATGTTTTCTGTGTCACTTCCAATTTTCGTTCTGTTCCACAACATAACTTGTGAACTGTGGATTTGTAGGACATCATTATGTGAGTGCAGCATGAGTGCTTTATTACGTGAGAGCTTCATTACCTGTGATTTTTCTAACGCATTTACGCTTTATCTATCGCAACTAAGTTGCGATACGATAAACCTAATCATATTTGTACCCATTCCAACCCTTTTAGAAAATAATTTGTCGGAACAAAACCGTGACAAAGCTTTAAGCTCTCCTACTCATCCTTTGTGAGACTGCGCTCCAGCCCACTTGTCCGACCGTCCACAAATCCACTAGTTCGTCCTACTGCCCGTCCACATAACTCTCTCCAGTTCCTCTGCCATTCGTGTCGCCCGCTGCTGGTCGGTCGGCCACTCCACTGCCGCCGTACATTCTCTGCAATTTTTGCCTTACATGCACCTCCACCGCCGCTTTACTCCCTCGTTCGCTAGTTGTTCCCATCGTTGTTAACATGCAGGTAATAATAATCTCTTGCAGCTCTTGGTCAATGCCGGTGCCAAAATATTATGCACCAAATTCAAATATATCCAGCGAATGAAAGTATTCACTACAGTGTGTATTACATAAGTAATCAATTTACTTTTACAGCTGGCGCACAGAAAATTACTTTTAGCTCTTTGCGGTCGGATGCGTTTTATAACTTAAACGTCCTACATGTCGAGGGGCATCCGTGAGATGACAAGGCGTCGATGGCTTTCAGCTCGAAGCTTTCAAGACAGTGGCTCGCCCTAGACAGGTCGGAGCGCATCTCTCTGATGACAGCGTCCATTCCGTGACCCAGTCGGTCTAAAGAAGATATCCATCCAACAAGGAGACAGTGTCGCGAATTAAAAATAGATGGATCCATTGAAATACAAACGAACGCTATCTAACAATTGTTCATTAACGCTATCATCAAATGCCCACACTCATTCTTGCCTTTCTTTTAGAAAGTGTTCATATGTTTCACTACAGGATGGTACCACTGTTTTGAAGTTGTAACTAAGTGCAAAATGAAGAATTTGGAAGACGTAGATATACAGAAAATGTACAAATAATTTCTGTATATATTAATCTTCGAGCTAAAAATAAAACAATTGTTTTCCCGCATTGTATTGACTGGTTTATTTCCGAAATTATACAGTCAATAAATTAAACTTCTAAAGTACGCCTATTTGGAAAGGGATTATCAAAATTTTAAAAATATGTTAATTTTAGAATTTATTATTCAAATATCTCGTTCATTGTGAAGTTATATCAAAACTAATAACCAACAAGTACAATACTGCTTGCAATATAATGCCAGATGAACAAAATGTTACGCGTGTGCTCGTGAGATCGCGAAATAATGGCCGAAGTGCGAAGCACGCAAACCCTCCGAGTCAACGCGCCATTTTCTTGTGTCATCTCAGAGATGCCCTTCGTCCTAAAGGACAACCCGCTTTCTGCAGGCACACGAGCTGAGAAATCAACTCAAGTTGTCATTTCAGACATAAAGGCAAAGGTTTAGAGGACGGTCTCATTAATTAAACCGAAAACCAGATGTAATTACAGAATACACCACGCTTCTAATGTCGGCCTACCCTTAGAATTCCTTTCGTCATTTCTTCTCCCCCCCTCTCTCTCTCTCTCTCTCTCTCTCTCTCTCTCTCTCTCTCTCTCTCTCTCGGCCTTATTCCATTTTCTCCCCAAGCTCTTCTTGTCCTCTCGCAAGCTATTCGGACTGACTGCAATGTCTCCGTTATTTCTCATCTAGATTGGCAGCGCCGGATCTCTCGTCCTGACCGCCCCCATCCCTCCCTCCGGCCCTTCAGTAGCAGTGGCGCCCCCTGTCACTCCACACAGTCCCTCTCATGCGGCGCCGCTCTTAGTCCGTCATCCATCCTCATTTCCTCCGAGCTCCCTCATCGCGGCGCCGCTTCCGTTCGGACGCGCTGCCTCCGCGCACGAGCCAAGCAGAGCCAGCGCGACGAGCACGGCCCTGGCGCCGCCACCGAGAGGCGCTGGACACCCCTGCCTGCGCAGCATCACTGCCTGGGTGGGCCCAGGGTTCGAGACCCAACCACCATCTCGAGGAAAATTGTAGCGAGCGGCTGCTCTGATCGGCAGCTTTCTGTGATTTCTCCGACCAGCTGCAAGGGAATGCCGAAGCAGTCATCTAAACAACGGGCAACGGAACGCGCGAAACCTTTCCTTTCTCTTCCCTGTTCCCCTTTCCCCGTTGCACACACAAACATACACATCCAACGAATACGAGTATGTGCACTACGCATTCACGTCTATAGGGAGATAGTTGGGAGCTTAGAGTTGGAGCCTTTCACGATTGAGACGGTGTTCCACAGGGGAGTATACCAGGCTCGGAGAAAACTCAGCTTCCTGCGGAGGAACACCATGGAATACAATTTGCATTTTATTTTTGGCACAAATGACATAAGCAGTCGACGCGTATCGTCCCAAATTTATCAAAGTTTTTAAACATAATGGGAACATTTATCATAACCGCAACCAAAAGTCCGAGCTCTAGTCATTTCAAGGTGTCAGAGCTTCCTCATTTCGTTATACAAGAATGCGAGAGAAAGGGGGAAGCCTTACGCTTTGTGCCGATACGTTGATCGCCTCCGCGTGCGAAATTCGAGGAAATGCAGAGGAAATACCAGGCCATGGGGCTCCTCTCTCGGGAGAGACATTGTTCGCTCGATAAAGGTGGTAAAAACAACTTTCCTTGCGTTGAAACACATAAACTGACAGTGGTGTTATCAGCAAGGTCATCCTTTAACTTTTATACAATTATGCGTATGAAGCTTTTTCAAACAGAAACAAAAAGTCGAGATTGTAGCAGGATTCAGCATGTTTGAACAACGATATTTTAAAACATCTATATTGCTGATAGCAGGGGCGGATGTGGAGACGATTTTTTTGGAAGAGTTAATTCAAAATCTTTTGGTCGAATGAGTCATGTTCAGGATTTTGTAAAATTACACACACTATACTCAGCACATGCTGGGATTCGATATTATTATTTTTAATGACTATCTGAAACTATTTTTGCTTTTCGTGGTAAGTTAAAACTAATAGTTTCTGAAAATTTTTAAGGGGGGAAATTTGCCTCCCCGTGGATCCGTGCGTGTCTATAGAAGCAATGCTTCGGGAAGATCGTCGTCGATACGGCATTGCTATGACTGAGTGAAGGCGCCGCGTAGGGGGGGCAGCGCGAGGTTGGAGCGGGTTTTCCCTGAGGCGAGGGCTCCTCCGCTCACCGCTCGGCACACAGCGCGGACACAGCGCCGCGCTCCGCAGCGGGCCTCGGAATTTCAGGGACGCGGCTCAGCACCCCGGGGAATTTGAAGATGCCACTCGGGCGCTTGCGTTCGGGTTACCGCGTGTTGATACACACTTTTAATGGCTTTTAAACCCACTCTTCTCAGAGTTTTTATGGAATCTTTTTGCGTGCCAATCATTCTGCACATTAGTTCCATTGATTTCTGAAGGCTTCACAGGTTCTTCGTGGGTTGTGAGACAGTTACTGTTTCAAGTGTTGTGAATTATCATCTTATTAACTGTTAACATTATATCTTGTTTTTGGTTAATATTTAGATAGTCAAAATAGAAATTTAATGTTCGGCTTTAGTTGGCACAACTACATTATGATCTTTAATTTGCTCTCAATTCTGATTTTCTGAAACGTTTCTCTCCACTAGTATCTGCTACCTTTCCAACTCTCCCAACATAATCACCACAGTCCGTGAACTTATCCCATGCGCCAAATTCGAATAATACAAATGTATCTAGGCTTCGAAATGGAATAACATACATGCAAATCTCTGAATATATCCACTCATAAACAATCAACTGCCCCAGTGACCATTGACCCACATTCTCTCTTAACTCCAAATTATCTCATTTGCAAAACACCATTGAGATACTATTGACTAATATCGTGAACCAAATAATGCGTCCTCTAGCTAAGATGTCTATTATGTAACGTTCAATGCTTGGCTCCCGCCATTCTTCATAAACTTCCTTCAAACACATTTCACAAACTTATCTTGTATACAAGCATCATCCCACTTGGAAAAATATGTTTCCCAATAGTAAAAAAAAATAATAATACCACTGATGTGATTCCTCTTCCCCTGTAACCTCACTCCATTAATACATAACTTAAACAAATAAAACGTTCGAAGGAATGCACTTGAGTTATCAGCAAATGTAAAGTTGTGCAATAAATGTGGTGTATGTTCGAGTTGTATAACTCTGAAGCTATCTTGTGTAAAGCTTTAGATCTGATCACTGAATAAAAATGAATTATCTTTATCTTTGGTATTAATTCAAATTTCATAATATCTTTACATTCTGTTTCCAGAATAATTAACGTAATAGTAACCGATATACTGTTTATAAACAAGATCAGTAACATGCGAAATAATATTACGAAACCACTTCGGTCAAGCGATGTTTATGAATTCGATGGGAGTTAGAGCATGTTTCCACCTGCTGACAGAGCGGCGACAGGGCTGATATTGCTCTCATTGGAAGAGTTTTACGAATGTGCCAGCCAAATGCATTCGTAACACTGGAAGCGCTGGCAGCTGCCATGCATATGGCACGCGGAACGTGTTTACGTGATTTCTTTGCTACATATACTGCGGTGAAATGTTCTGCGTTTGCGGTCTGCGTTTCCTGACAAACTCTCACAAACTGCAGCTGCAATGTCGCCTCAGAGGAGACTTACGTCAACAATAACATTTCGCTGCCGCTTTGCCCGTCGCCTGGAACAGCGCGAGGCTGCCTAGGTCCACAACGTCAACTGGCGTTGAGAGGTCCACTGACTCAAATGCGGCGTGCACCACGCCAGGAGACGGCTCGCGGAGCCGCTATGAGGGGATTAGGACACGACAAACGCCGGGAGACCCCGGGAACAAAGTGGTGGCGGAGGAGAAATGCTGAAAAGGAGAGAGCCACAGGGAAGATTAATGAGATGAAGATGAACAAAGAGGAGGGGCGGTGATGCTTGAGCAATGAAACGTTGGTGACGAAGACGAACGGAAATGGAGTGCCTCGGATGGAGGTGGAGGTTCAGTTAGGGAACGAAACTATACATAAAGAGCACAGTGCTGGACAGAAATTGGACAACACGAACAGAAGTAGACATCTTGACGGAAGAGGAGCAGGTAAGTTGCCAGAAGTGAATAAATGTAGATAAGTGTCGAAATACTAAAACACAATTCTGCTCAAAAGACGTGAGCAGAATTCCTTAAGTCGCAAAAATGATCTAACGAATGAAACGCGGCCCTACACATCGAAAATCATGGTTCACAAGAACGAAGAAGAATGATTGGTTGGGTGCACAAGAAGAAACATACAGAAACGAATGCCGAAGATAAATGTCTAAGGAACGTCTAAAGCTTGGGGACTAGGCTACAAGAACTTTCGTATGATGATAAGGAGCTGCTTGCTTGGAATGAAAAGATGTATTTTTGTGCAAATATAATATAATGTAATACCTTATTTCGCGGGACCAATAATTAAAGTAAATATTCAGTATAACAAAGAACATTGAATGTATTGTATTTCTTGTTTGGTTTAAAACATGTTATATCAAGAAATATCCTACATTTGCACAAATATTTAATCTTCTATAGGAAAGAAAAACAACGTAAAGTGTGACAAGGTCTTTCTAATCATTGAAGGCTCATTTAATATATTCTGCGAAGAAATGAAAGATAAGTATTTTAACAAAATATGCAAAGTATGCGCATATAATTACACGAATATGTCCCAACAGCTAAAATCGACGAAATATGCCCTAACAAATTCATCTCCAATCATCCAAGCATCCAATTCTTACCAAATGTTAAAAAATTTCACTTAGCTTTGCTCTGAAACAATGGACAAAAATATGCAGAATCATAGAAATCCGCTCCCTAATGATTACACTAAATTTCTATTGAAATATTTATCGAATGATATATTTTCAAATAAATTCAAGTTATAAAAAAGTTAGTCATAAATTCAATTTCAATTTGCCGTATTTTAATATTTAGAATAATGCATACGTTGGTCATATGAAGAAGCCTCTCTTATGATTGATTTTCACGAAATTTCTTAATATGAAAAGCACAAATAATTATTATTAATTATTTGAAAAGAACAAATAATTAAAAATGAAGAAAAACAGTAATAGTAAAAGACACTACAACAGGGCGGATTGTAAAATATGTTAGTGTCTGTAAAATGATAAATGAATTTTTATTTGTTCGTACAAAGAGTTATTACCTTTAATGTTTATTGTTAGACAATCTGCAGAAATCGTTTTTCGTGAGGGAAAGAACACCTGCAGGCATTTGCGTTTATGTTCCTCGCAATACTTCCACCCGCCCTGCACCACACATGGACTGCTCGATAGAATTGTCTGACATTCCGATGTCGCGTTCAAATATTACAAAGTTGTCTAGAATGTATTTGTTTAAAAGGTGCACCGCCTGAAAAATAGAATAATAAAACTTGAATAGAAATTCAAAGCTGCGTTTGTAACGTACGGTTGCACTAGATTCATCGACGAGTTGCAGCACTGCAGGGCGTGCGGGGGCGCGCTAGGTGGCGGGTAGCGAGGGGGCGTGGCTGAGATGGACGCAGCTGCCAGGGGCACAGGGCAGTGAGCGAGCGGCGCGGCGCGAAACTAGCGGGCGGAATCGCCCCCCCCTCGCCCCCCCCACGCCCACCCCGCGCCGCGCGCCCCCGAGACGCAAACTCATGGAGCGGCACGCGCGCCGACAGAATTACATTACGAGCGCATACACTGCCCCACTGGGTGAGAATGGCACTGGCGGCCATAGCGACAGCTACTTCGAGTGGTTGTTAGGGCGCAGCCTATGCCGCAGCCGCAGCGAGCGCCGTGTGAAGAAACTGACAATCCGACGAGCAATTGGCGAATAACTGTGACGGTTTCATCCCGTGCTTGCGTTTACATCGTGAATGAAAGAATGATGCATGATTTACGGCATTAATGTTGACTAGGACTGATGTCTTTCATTATTGCAAGCTTTAACTGTTAAATAAATGTAATTCATATTGATACAAATTAATGTTATTTTCACTTGTAGAGCTGGATACCCATTTCAATGTACTACTCTATTCTCGCAATCAGAGCACTACCTGATTAACCAAAGAAACCAGTGAGAAGTTTTGTTAATAACTTAAAATTATGGCTTGACCGAATTCTATATGACCAGGTTGACAGCGTCCAATTAGACATTTTCATTGAGAATTTGCGAAACCAATCATTCTTTTAAAAGCATTCAGTAACAAGTAAATTATAAAATGTTTCTGCTAATGCGTAGCACTTAAAGTGAAATAACAAGACTTATTGAATTCTCAAGACAAATGTATGGAATGAGGAAAAAAGTATGGTCTTAAATGAAACCTATATTAATGTATTAAGGCTCATTAGCTCTCTCTTTATTTAAAGGTTGTTTGTCATACTTTAGTTACTACTTTAATTCTGGAGCTATTTTGTTGACTTTCCTCTAATCGAAACTCGGGCTCATATCACCCAACCTACTCGTTAATTGTACATTGTCATGATAAGCAACTTCATTACCCCATTGACAATTACCACTATTGCATCGCATCATTGTTTGCACGGCGTTACACTTCACATCCTTCGCTAACAACTTGCTTCGCAATTTGTGAGGCTGCTTTTAGTCTAATTAATCCTATCATCATTTATATCTGTGATACACGATGATATTCAGTCAGCGGAAAATTTCGCAGGAAGAAATAGATCGTATCTTCTTACCTGGTGCCCCCAATTTTGTGAAGCTGAATGAAATCGCTGAGGCCATTGCGACAATTACCTGAAAAAAAAGAAAATCCGTTAATCATTTAGTTGACGGCAAAAAATTTGAAACTGAAAAGGTGTGTCCAAAATATACGGTTAAAACATCAAACAATTTTATTGATAAAGAGTATGTTGAATAAAAAGCAATTTTCTGCTCGTTAATATGCTTAAACGCGGTCGACCTCACGTGCTACTTAGAGTAGTACCACCACAGAGCAATCAGCAAGAGTAAAATAGTAACGTTGGTAATAATGTTGCGCAAAAACCATTGACTCGACATTGTTGTAACAGAAGTTTGCAGCTAAAAGAAAACATTATTATCAATGCAGATATTATGGAATTTTATTATTATTTTTGAAATGCTTGTGTTTTTACATGTGAAAGGTATATAATCCGTAATGTGGACAGACGGATTAAACGGTGACAATTGATGCTCTGCTAGGTTGCGAACGCACCTAATGCTTGGCAGGAAGTCGAGGCAATCCGCATATAGATCGTTATTCATTTGTATGCTAATGCAACAGTATGTTGATGCACTGTATGAATCGATAAGCTGTTTATTTAGGCTTCGGGTCTCATCTCCACTGGCAACGTTCGCCGCAAATGTTCGTTTGATTGACGAATCCGGATTGCTGCACGGGAGGACGGGGGATTGGTGCAATCTTTTTCCATAACGTTCATGTGCATCGGTGCAGTCTCTGCCTGTGGTTTCCTCGTGTGACATTGTACCTGCACAATGCACCTCAATTAATAGAGCTTGCATCTGTCGCTCTCCCTCTTCCCTCCTCTGTGCCACAGGGGAGTTCCAGGCAGCAAACACACCACCAATTGCACCACCCTTGCGCCGTTGTGGCCTTCTACGCTCTCTCTGCTTCTTCCTCTGTCACCACTTCCTCCTCCTCCTCCTCCACCACCACTCACAGATCACTCCCACAACCACTTTTGCGTTCTTCAACACAATTTCGCCCCTCATCTCCGACCGGGAGGTCCTCGACTCGACGGCGGGGCATTTTCATCACTAACTACGTAGCCGGATCGAATTCAACCACTGTCTGGCGGAGACTTCTGCTGTTCAGATCGGTTCAGATTGTTCAGATCGGTTCAGATTGTTCAGATAGGTAGTTTCTCCGGCCTTCTCCGATCTATACCAAGTGAATGCCGGAGCAGTATCGTAACAAACGAGCCACGGATGGTGCGCGATCTTTCGTTCCTCCTTATTTCCCTTTCCCTTCTCTACACTTACACACACATACACTTTAAAGTACAACAGTACACCAGTCGGGGAACCTTTCTTACGTTTGGAGTATGTTCCCGCAAGGGAGATGCTCCCCTAGGAGAGATACCCAGAGAGAGGAAAACTCAACATGTAGCGACCCAACAAGTAAGTCGACACAGGTTCTCATATTCTAGCGGGGAAGAACTTTGCCCCCTCCTAGCAATGATATACACTACACTTACGGGCTAACCAACTTAGTTGATGCGTCTGAAAACACTTAATATTGACCCACTAATTTTTCTTGCGCAGCCACCATCGCCTGAAGTCAACCCACTGGCGATTCCACGGGAGACACAGGGGTCATACCCCTCCCCCCCCCCACCTGAGGCCTAGAGTTTTCGTTTATCTTCCTTTATTTCGCAAAATTAATTTAAATATTTATTTATGTTCGAATTATGTAATTTTTTAAACAATCACATTGTATAGTATCATATCTACAGTGCATAAATAATATAAAATATAATAACAAATTTGTTTATTCTTTAACAATAATTCACGATGACCCCCGCCCCCCTTCAAATCATCGGGGAAATCCTCCCCTGTGCCAACCGTAGAGGTAATCTTTGCTTTATGCCCGTAGAAGAAGGTATCAACACCACCAGCACAAGATTAATTAATTTCATGTGTGCCGCTACTGTGGCCCTCCAATTCCCGTGTCTCCTTCGCTCGGCCGGCCGCCTGCAGTGTCCCTCCTGTCCGGCTCTCCCCGCTGCCACTGCGATACTCAGGTGCCCATGCACGCATTGCACTCTCGGTGGAGTGGACTCGATGGCAGCGAGCCCTGTCCGAACCAGCGAAAATTCATACCTCCCACACACGGAAAACCAGTTAGTCATTTTGGGCCTATCAAGTGGAGTTTTTGAAACTTTTAAGAAAATAATATGCCCAATATATAGACCATCACATTAGACTCTCTACATTAATCATTAATTTAATGTACTGTACTATGCTACACAAGACTATTTTTACCTCCAACAAAATGTTTTATTTTCCACCGGGGTGTTTCTGGATGTCGCAGTAGGTGAGACGCCCGAGGCCCGAACAACCGAGAAGTGCGTGTATTTGGCGGCGTGTTGGGGCCGGCGGCCGGCGGCGGTGGGTGAACGAGCGCGGGCGCAAAATGAAGCCGCTGGTGGCGCAACAACCGACAAGGTGTCGCCCTCGTCGATGTGCCCTCACCGCCCGCCCCGCCCCCGCCCCCCAGCCCGCCTCCACGCGCAACCCCCACCGCCCTACGCCTCCCCCTGGCCCCCCGCTAACAGCCCCCACCCCTTGCCACACACCTCCGCCCATTGAAGCCTCTGCTCCCCCCACCACGCCCTCCACTCCACTCCAACTACCACTCCTCACTCCCCGCCACTCAACTCGCCCATCCCCCGCCGTTCAACCTTTCGCCATTAAACAAAACACCTAAACCCGCGGCTCCGCTTTCAATCACATCATCGCATTTATCTAGCTTCTTCTGGCGCCTTTCCTACATTACTTTCCTTTTTTATCAAACACACCTTTTTTATCAAACACACAAAAACAATAACTCAAATGATTGCACATACGAGTAAATGACTTGATACCAATGAGACAAAGAATATGAACAAAAATTTTCAAAAAAAAAAAATCATTGGGTTAATGTTTTAATATTTTTATACTGTTATAATTTTCAATTTTTATAAAAACAAGTATTATTACATGTTTGAATCGTTATGTAATAAAACAATGAAGAACATCGTTTACATTTTTTGTAATCAACAGAATCTTGTTGAACCTCAATTGATCCCTTGATCATCATTGACCCTAACTAAAATTTCATCTGCACCCAGAGAATCAGCACAGCATCCATCCCGTTGGAATCAACTGGTTTAGCCGTGCCATGTTTATTATTATTATTATTATTATTATTATTATTATTATTATTATTATTATTATTATTATTATTATATTTGGCAATGTTTCATGATTACTCTAGGCTCCGGTTTCCACCACCCCCTCAAATATATTAAATTACAACGCAAATGCGCTCAGGGACAAGGAAATATAATGTTGAATTGACATATGAATATTTTGCATATAATATTATGGACTACGAACTTTCAAATCCGCGCGTGAGGGCCTTGGAGGGCCCCTGAAGCAGCAGCGAGACCGCGGCACGCGCCAGCCGTGCTGAGGCTGAGAAGGGAGTCGAGTCTCCATAGGCAGCGGCGCCGGACTATAAAGGCGGCTCCACACATACTGCAATCGTTGAATCCCGAGTTGTGTGGACGCGGTGCTTGCGATTCGCCGAGCGCCGAACATTCGGTATTCGCCCCATCCACTGCGTGTCTATTTTTAGAACACATCATCAACTATCGCTCGCAACTTGGCGAATGCCGAACGTGTGGAGCCGACTTAAGAGGGACTAGTCTAGGGCAGAGCGTACAGAGCCGAGTCTTTAGGAACGGACAGTGTGTGAGCGCCTCGTATAGTTCGTCGATAGAAGATACGTCCCAGGATTGTGCATTATTGTTGTATGGTGACCGAGCTACTGTTGGACGGTTCATTCTCTCTGAGCTTCGTTATGCTCTCCTGGCAAATTCTTTATCACAGAATAGAACGCTTTGTGACTTTGTTTCCTGGTACTAGTTTGATTATGGAAATGTATAATGAATGTTCAAGCATAATTCATTAACTGCGTCTTTGTTAAAACTCAGTTTGCTGATTTTGATAAATTTCAAATACAAATATCTTTCTGCGCATATGATACAAAAAAGTTTCACAGGTTAAGGAAGGGTTGATGATAACAAATTCTTCTCAAATAGCAGTTTTTGATTTTATATATTTGAAAATACTCATGAAAAGTATGGCGAAAACTTGAATAAACACAAGTATGAAAACTTGAATAAACACAACTATGACGACTTGAATAAACACAACTATTAAGATTTAAATAAACACAAAGTTCTTGAAACCTTTAACATATATCATGAATCGTGCCTCCAAGAATGTTCTTGGGAGAATCAATCTAATAAAAGAGGCCTAACTATACGAAACAGGTTCCTGGTTTTTCGTACCTTAATTTTGCCATTTTTACTGTTTAACAACTTTTTAAATCAATTTGAAGGTGGTAACAAAAAATGAAAATTTGTCTTTAACACATCGTCGAGTATATAATTTACAGAGAACATGGAAAGGTGAAGATTATAGGTCATGTTGAGAACAAAGCTAAATGCACTAATTTCAAACTTCATATTTTTACATTCAAATATATTGAAGTGCCCAAAAATGAAATTAGTTCTTCTTTCTTCAGCAAAATAAAATGTAAATATGAGCGTATTTTTACAATCAAGAGCCTCGTGAGCAGGTAAAATATAAATATTATTAAATAGTACTAAGTAATGTATCAAAAGTCTGTTTACAAGAAATGTCAAATTTTAGTTATGTACATTTCTCTACGGAGGTGATTCATAAAGGCACATTGTCATCTCTCGTTCTTGGGGATTTTAAATAGGGAAGGACAAAAAAAGGAACGCCGAGGAATCTTGAGATTTAATTCAGACTTCGGTTTCACATTAAATGGGTAATTCCTAAATATTACTTAATGTGTAACAGTGTTGGTTGGAAGGCACTTCGAAGCAAAGGTGGAAAGATTACCCTAGACGATGATACAGGGGCCAGAGAAAGAAATACGAAACAGACGACGCGACTAGAATAAAAAAAGTGAGGGCGAGAATAAAAAAGCAACGCTGCCTGCATCAGCAGGGCTTCCATCTCGAATTTTTCGAGCGGCTGCTTGGCTGCGGCGACTGGAGCCGCGGCGCCGCCCCTGGGGGCTCCGCCGCCTTTGTCCGGGCCTCTCCTGCGATCGACCTGCCCCGCGCCGCCGCCGCCACTTCCCCTCCCCGCCCTCCCCTCCCCTCCTCGCTCCCCGCTGCAGCGAGTGCATTCGGGGCGCTCACCCTGCAGGCGCTGCGTCGCTGTCTCGGCGACAGCCGGTGGAGAGCTCTGGCTCGAGGGGAAGGCTCTCACTTCTCTTCCCTTCCCGGCCCGCTCCCCACCTACCCTCTCCGCTCTCCCCCGCCTCGCTCCGCTCCGTCCAGTTCCGTCCTCCTTCCTTCCCCGCTTCTCACCGCCGTGCCACGCTTCACTTCGCCCCACCCCCCGTTACCCGCTCCGCCCAAGACTGCTCGTCCCCGCCACGCCCTGCTCCAACCTCCTCCCAACCATCCTCGCTCAGCCCGCCCCCCTGCTCTGCCTATCCCGTTCTGCCTCGCCCCAGCACTCCGAGCCTTTAGGCTCGAAATCTCGCTTCACCGCCGTGTCCCTCACCACCGCTTGAACAGCCGCTTTCGCCATGTCATACCGCAAATGTCACCACCATTCTCCACCCTCCGCCTTCGCTGCCAGCTTTACCTTCGCCGTCAAAGGTAAAACCTCCACCGCCACCGTTCCCTTCCCACAATTACACCTGCTCTTCTGCTGCATGCGCCACTTCTGCTTACGACGTTTTTACAGTGCTTTTAAACCTTGCCGTTAACGCTACTACGCGTCTAAGGTTAGAGTCGCCACTGCCTTACCGCCCCGTAATCACCTCCACTCCTTCTGCCGGCGCTGTTGTCGCTGCCCTCGCCGTCTCTCCTCGTCCCCGCTGTCGCCGCCCCTGCA
>BOPP01000005.1:14488981-14513577 GCA_017312745.1 Gryllus bimaculatus | reverse complement strand
GCCCCCGCCCCCGCCGCCGCTGCCTGCTGCTTACACAAGTGGGTGCGGTCTCCCGCCGAGCACCCTCTCGAGGCGCGAGCGCTGCGTTCGCCCGGGGTGTCTCCCAAACCGCAGAGTGATATCTGGAGGGCAGCTGCCCGACCTCACGGAGCACGACAGGAGGCAAGGTACATGATATCTCCAGTGGAACGCACGTCTGAGATTTGGCGAGGCAGCTTATGTAAGTGTGTTCATTTTATCCATGAAGCACTGGGGTTTTCTAGAGCATTATTCTTATGTGCTTCAAATTAACGTTTCAAAGAGACAGAGAAAATATTTGAAAAAACGTACACAATTTACGACCCACGTAACATTGCAAGTACGTAACTATATTATGAGAACCTACCATTGCTAGGGACTTTCTTTTCGCTGAATTGCTTACCTCTCCTAACTCGAAAATTCTCCAATTCTTAAACTTCTCCTCACATGAACTCCATGTTAATCACGCGTTCCCTTCATTACTGTTTATTACAATTCATTTTCGCAGTAGTATAGCAAAGGACAGCAATGGTATTACTCACGCACCTTTCCTTGAACGATGACCTTGCTTCCCCTTCTCTGGCACAATAAACAGTTGAAGGCAAAAGCTCGCAGTAAGCACTGATGACATTTCAAACACATCTTCACTGGTGCGAAATAGAAAGACTTTTCTTTTCAAGGCGAAAACTTCAATCCGTTATTTTCTCCCCAAAAATCTAAAGAAATGTGACCGAACCAGGTAAAGATCTATCACAAACGATACTTCGTACTCCTGAGAAAGTTAGAACGCAAATGATTGAAAACGTTGCGAAGGCATGGCTGATTCTCCAGAGATTGGCAGTGCTTCATAAAATCTAGTGGCCAATTTCCTAACTAATACCCCCACTCTACCCGCATTTATTCAATCTATCGTTCAAAAAAAGTCGCGCGAGTAATAGTAGTTAGGCAATGTTCTAGCAACAGTTCAAGTAGGCTCTCAAATAGAATTTATTCATATTATGATTCGTTCTCCGAAATGTTCCGTTGCATGAAGTACACAATTCCAAGATACGTTTTTTACTCGTAAATGTACTTATGTCGCGCAACTCTTCTAATGCAATTTTTACTATGTACCTGCGGATCGCGGATCGACATTTCTACCAGAAAAACGTGAAATACATTTTCGGGTATTTTACGTATTAACTAATGTACCCGTGACAGAGCTCTCACAAGTGGACCCTCTTAGACTTCCACATCAGTGTGATAGAAAAAATAAGAGAGCTAAAGTGAGTTTCAACACAATTTCTACATTACGAAAGCGATGAAAGAAATGTATGACTGAAGCAAATAACGCAAAAATACATATTATTTATGAAAATAATTCCATGACAATGAACGATATTATAGTATATAATACAAGCAGCATAAAATATCATACCGCACTAAACTATTCAATAATTTAATATCAAGAACTTTGTTCTTCAATGCGCCTCAAATTTATAATCAATTACCGATAACATTGAAAAATAGCATGACCTTGAATAATTTCAAAAAGATTATAAACGTATGGATTTTAAGATATGATCACAATTATATAAAAAAGTTAACTGAAATATTGCATTAAAACTGTTTATATGTAAATTTAAGTACAAATTTATTTATGGAGTTATACATTTGTCTACGGAAATATCCCTAAATCTCTTTATTATTATTTAAAATTATCCTAAATTTTCACTTAGTTTATGTGTTGAGGCTAGGTTTTTTATTGTTTTATGTACACAAAAATCTGGATCGTAAATTTAAAATATTATTATTATTATTAAAATATCATGACAAGTCCACAAACAGTACTACGTTGAAGTAGAGATATAATACATTATAAACTCAGTATTGCAAACTATTACAACTGGTTATCGATTTATTAATTCCAATAAACTACAATGTAATTATCTCTGTAATATGATAGGAATAAAATTTTATTAATATTATTATTATTTATGAAGAGGTCAATTGATAGGTTACGTTGGTTCCATTGAGACTATCAGAGGAAGACAATAATTTTATTTTTAACATGCATTATTTTTTTCATGCAGTAAATCAACCACTTTACAGAATAGTTTTATACACATTAGTCATACATAGTGCAATTTGCTATGTATTGTTTTTACATAGTGGAGGGGGAATGTCCTCTTCTATGATTCTCTTAAACCATTCAGCAGTACAATTTGTTTTTTCTCTTTCCAGTGGTTCGGAATATTCTTTTTTAAATTTTGGTGTAGAAATATGAGAGCTATGAGGTTGTGGGTGAGATTCATCCTTGGCAGGCAACTCAGAGGAAGCCAATTATTTTAGGGAGTAATAGTAACCGTTGCCATCGCGCTCTTTTTGTATACTAAGGAACTGATATCTCGGCTAGATCGTACATCGAAGCCTACTGCACGTGAGCGAGGTCATTTCCTCAGCTCTATTCGCTCGCCGAGGGTTTTTTTCCGCGAAGGCGCGCCCGAAGCAATGATTCGAGGAATCGCTATCGATATCTCGAAGGATAAACATCGATGGCGGAGCGATGGCGCACGTCCGCGCTGCCTCCTCGGGCGTCGCGCCGCGTCCGACTATTTGCGCTCGATCGAACCTTCAGGAGCTGGGTAAACAGGGCGGTCGCGCCGGGCCGGGCTGGGCCGGGCCGGGCCGGTCACCGCGTGTTATTGTCCCGGCGCGCGCCCCCACCGCCGACAGACGTCTTCCACAGACGGCAGATAACAATTGACGACCGGCGGCGCGATAACGTGTTCCGCCATATTTGTCTTCCGAGTTTCGAAATTTTCGACAGCTTGTTCGATTTGGAAGCAATCTGGAACGCTCTATTTCGTGAGCTCCGTTTTGTTTAAGGTTTAGCGCGTTAAAACGTTCGTGACACGATTACGGGCCTAACAAAAATGCCAATAGACTGAAAAGTATTTTTTATAGGTAGACTAAACGTATTAGCAGGTGTTGCTTCAAAATGTTTTTCAATTGAATATGAGCGATTTTTGTTTTCGAAGGATATATTGGCTTCTGGTTACATTTCAGAGCTACGTATTTGACATCACGACGCTATCGAATTCAGTCAGAACTAAGTACTTTTAAATCTAGTAATTTGACCTCGTAAGGGGATCATACGAAAACATTCTGCAATTGCTAATTACGACGTTCCCAGATATTCTAATGCACCATAAAATATGTTAGTATATTTTTAAATTTCACTTGTTTTAGTTCTTTCACATATAAGTGTTTGTCTTTCTATCGTTTTTCACTTATTATTATTATTATTATTATTATTATTATAATTATTATTATTGTTTTGAAACGGCCACCTATTCCGAAATAGATATTCGAAAGTTATTGCGCAAACTAATAATGAGGTATGGCAGGATAATTTTGTCTCTTTTAACCTTTGAGACGTTTTAAATATATTATATATATATATATATATATATATATATATATATATATGTGTGTGTGTGTGTGTGTGTGTGTGTGTGTGTGTGTGTGCGCGTGTGTGTGTGAATAAAGAAAGATATGTTATCTGAGTCCAATGGTTTATGGCTACCGTTGCTATTATTAATGTTCCATTTCACTCACAAAAAGAATAAGAATAAATTATTTAAAGATATAAAAATTCCATTCGTATTTATCACACCGTCAACATTCATTAATACATCGTCATTATTTTATAATTAGCGATCTAACAGGTGTTTTAATATCTGCTCTATGAACAACTGTTGCTTCAAAATTTTCAAGTTAATTTCCTGGGGCTGGAAAGACGATAAGTGAAGTACGTGTAGGCAGAGTTTGAAGGTAAACGCTTCTGAAGACTTCGTTTCGCCGTAGGTGTGACGAAACAGCCTTAGATAAAGCATATCCTGTATTCCGCGGGTTAAGATCGAGAACTCATGCACGCCGAGGCTCGATCTCGTGACTGCCATTCCTTATCTGCCACGCCTGCGGGGTTTTACGTGCCGCCGTTGCCGATAAGCGCTCTCGCTCTACCCCCAGCCTACAGCAAACCCGCTTCAATGTAATTACACAGTGGGAGCTCGAAGTTTCATGATAAGGCGATGATTACTTTCAATTGCTTTGCTTCGTTTACGCGCCGGTGCATGAGATCTTTCTTTTGTTTTGTTCAGTATTGTTGATCGGATCATTGCGCTTTGTGCAGGACAACAACACAAAATCTGCAGTGATGGAACTCGTGTTATATATAAACAAATTGCTTCTTTGTAAATCATAAATTCTGTACACGCGAGAACATGTTAAAACGGTGGGCGAAGAATTACATACAAATACCTGTGAAACAATTGTCTAGATCTTTCTGTCAATTACTTTTTCAAAAATATTTTTGGAATATGACATGAATGAAAACATTTTTGCGTTGATCTCAATACTTGGCAAGTAAATTTTGTATTGAAAATGGCGATACGAACTGTTTGGAATACGGTGCAATTTTATTTCCTTACAGACTCAAATTACTCTGTCTCGTGCCATTGCATTCACACTTTATTAATAATAATTGTCACCATTGTGCGAAGCATATTTCTACCATATTTGCCTGCCGAATAAGGTGACAGTGTGGGGTACCAATCAACTGTCAAAACCGGACAATACATCGGTCTCCAAAAAACTAATTGTGTTATTTTTTTCGGTATTTCTGTTGGTTAGAGCAACTATGCGTAAACCAGGAGGCACGGATTCAATTCCCTGTCAGGGTATCCATTACTCCTAACTAATTGAACCTTTTATAATAATATTCCAAACTGTTTACTCGTTGCGTGACATCTGGTATTGTAATTTTCTTTCTTTTAATGAAGTAGATAGAGACGAAGAATAGGGGTGAAGAATTAAAATTCAATTTTAGCGACAGTTTGAAGTTTACAAGTTATTAATATTCATGATCACTATTAATATTTAAGTTACATAAGTCCAGATATCCTGACGTATAACTGAGGTTAAAACCAATAAATTATTATTATTATTATTATTATTATTACATATAAATTAGGTGTTGAACAAGTATAGTTGAAATATAACACAATAAAGACAGAAGTATTATTATGATCTATTCCAAGTAGCACCAGTTAAATGATTAGATGAGGAAAGTTGTAGCGTTCATATAAATGCTCAATCAACATTTAAGCATCAATGAAAGGAATGTATAAACCAAATATATTTAATACGAAATGTGAGAGTTAATGATGCATATTCAATGAAAATTCTATTGGTACTATTTTACAAAAACCCTTTCGTAAAGCTGAGAACGAGCTCTGTTTTCTCTAAACCGACAGTAAGAACGTTCCCACTACGAACATCGGGTCTTTACTTGTGGTGTAAGTTCAGTTCGAAAGCGCCCTGATAGAAGTTTCAACTTTAGCGTCTAACTTTTAATCGAAGTTGAAGGAACCTGCTAAAGTTGATGAAATCGGACAAAGAGATGGCGGCGATCGTACCCATCAGCTTTATCCGAAAGTGAGCAGGGAGCAAAAAATACTTGCATTATTTAATTGATCTCCCCGCGGGGGGGGGGGGCACGGGGCATTGATTTCCTGACTCGTGCCAACGCTGTTTTCGTTCCACAGTTCGTGGATGGCGCCAACTGTAGGAAACCTCGAGAGGATAATGGAAGGGGAGGGTGAGAGCAAGGGCAGAACAAATAAAAAAAATGTGGCTTTACGAAGAATAAGGAGAATTTGGGTGGAATAACATTATAACTAATGTAGATACAAACATTGGAAATTTCAAGACAGCCTTAGATAGTGAGGCTAAGTACGATCAATGGGATAAATGAACGAGGATAACCGTGGATGGTAGCGACTGCAGGAATGAACTAGTGGTGCTAAAAATAGCACATACTTTCACTCCCCATAGTAACGGTTATGTAATAATATTATATCGCATTTCTGTCTACATCAACACATCTCAGTCAATGCGCGCTGATAACAAAGTGCTCATGCAGCGATAGGCGCTGCCAACAATGGGCACATATTTTCTTAGCCCGTAGTTGATGTGAAACCAGTATATATTTCATTAATTTCAACCAGAAATTACCCAAAAACTACTCGGTTTTACAAAAAGTTGAAGGTGATATTTTTTGAAGAGCTAATTTTGTACAACAGGCCTTGCCGGAAGCAAAATCTCTCTCTTCAATTTTGTACTTTTGAATTTGTTTTGCAATTTTTGAAAAAAAATTAGCAATACCCTAAAATGAGACTAGCGCTACATTTCTACCATTCCTTATTACACAAGTTTTATTTAGCAATTCGATTTATCCACTTTTTCCTTACCAGAGTCCGGCAAAAAGAGTTTTTGTGTCGAGAATTCGCCGTTTCCCGGCGCACGATAACAATACTTTCTCTTCTTATGTTAGTAAGTGCGCGAAGTTAAAAACGAATAAATACAATTGAACTGATCATAAGACTGAGGGCTGTGGCGACGCGAGCTACGGAAACAGAGCTTGGAAACGACCCTACTGCAACAGGAGGCAGAGGATTTTCTAGGAGAGGAGACAGGTGCTGTAGAGCCGGCTGCAGTGTAAGTGATATCAGGAAACAGCGGGCGAGATTGACAAGCCACAATTTCCTTAGCTCCGAGGATGGCAGCGGAGTAGTCAGCAGAGCAGCAGCGGGGGCGGTTGCGATGGAGGTGATGTAAAGGCCTTTTCACACGATACAGCTTTCCAAACTAAAAGTATAAAAGCAAAAAGTAGTATTTACACGTTCTGCAGGTTTTCTGCAAGCTTTCTATACGATTTGACACGAGTCGCCATCAGGAGCTCTGTGGGCACAAGTGAAATCCCGAATTGCGTACATTCGCGATATTTTTGTTCGTGCATTCTGAGGTATTTTATTAATACTTTCTTTAAGTAATAACGAAACATAGAGAGGAACAATTAGAAAGGTCATAAACGTTGCCGCTACAAGCATGGTTGTGGTTGCGAGGACTTTAGCGGGAGAACAGCAAAAAGTTCCGAATGGAGAAAGTTGTGGGTTGTGGCGGTAGAACTCAATGACGTCACATTTGCAAGAGGCAGTAAAATAAACTTGAATTCGAATCCTCCGAATTCACGAAATCGAATACTACGAATACACAAAATGTCACGAATAGCCACAAAATTGAAAAGGTTGGACGAATTCCGCTGTAAACAAATCCATTAGAAAACAATTCTGCCACTAGAGATGCTAGAATCAAACTAGTTTTCCTGAACAAAAAAAAATAGAATATGCTCAAAAATGTTCATGTAAAAATAGTGCATACCGGACTGCATGCTTTCTGTACGTCCAATTAGGTCGGAAACGGTACCGTGTAAAAGGGCCTTAAGTAGCCGGGGGGCGACTGTGAGGTCAGCAATGGGAATCGACTGCGGGAACGGAAGCGGGGGCGAACGGAAGTGGATTGACAATGGGGCTGGCAACGCCGCAGTCACAGCGACGTCGCGGGAGGCAGCAAGCAGCGCTCCCGACGTATCGAATCGGGGTATCGACACCAAGCATCGACTCCCTGTCGCCCTCTCGCTCGCTCCCCCCACGCCACGCCCTGCCCCCCCCCCCCCCGGCGCCGGGCGTTATCACGGTTCAGTCTCGATCACGGCAGTCAATCAGTCAATCAGCCTCCCTGTCGATCCGCGCGCCGTTGACGCGCCTTTCCGGCCGCTGCGTCGCCGGATGGGCCCTTGCCTCTCGTCCTGCAGTCGCATTGCTAATTGAAATCCCATTGCCGGGGCATTGTACAAGTATGTGACAGTTAAACTGTAACCGAGTCCAAATGAAACGTAATAATTCTGACCTTGCGCATGAAAATAAACGACTGGAAACTGTTACAGTATTCGTAGGATGTGGTTTTGAAATTGTAACTTCAAATACTAAATTAATCTAGAGGACATTATTTACTCATTTTCTCTTTTGTGTATGCATATTTGGACATGACGTCCAACAACAAAAATGACGTTTACCTCATAGGATCTTATTCTCATTTGTATTGTCACAAACTACCTAATTTATCTTCTGAAATACGGGTTCACTTACTTGATAAGAACGATTGCGAGTATTGTTATCGTGTGAAACAAGGGCTACTGCATCATAACCTCCAAGGAGAACACATGATGAAAGTTCCTTATAAAGTACAAAAATGAACCTCATATGGAAATGAGCAGTATCCTTGTAATGCCGATAACAAGTAAAATACGTCACGGCTCCACTTACGAAATCACTGACTCCATTTATGAAAGCAATGCCTTCTGTCGAAACTTTGAGCTGGCATTTAGGCCCCAAGCAATAAAACGCTATGGGAATTTTGATCTTAAACTAGACAGAGTAATTGAAAGTGAATGTCGGGCCATATTTGTCGAGATGGGAGTATCTGGGCTTCGCCGGCGCACGAGTGGCGGAGGTCAGGCAACAGCGGAGGCTCTGTTGGCCTGCCTCGCGACGGCAGGGGGGGGGGGAGACGGCCCTGGAGTCGGTTGATTACCTTAAGGCTGAGGATCCTGCGCGGCTGTGGATGACCTGGCAGCTGGATTAAGAGTCCGTCGCACCACATCACGTTTGTTGTGAGAATGATCACGAACAGTGTTCGCTCCGGCTGAGGTGGCTCGGGGCAACACGTGTTGCCACGGCAGCGCCTCTGAGCGGGAGAGCCAATGGTTCGAGTTCCGACTATGGCAGGATTTTCGGCACTCGCCGAAAGTGTAGAAAGATTCACTCGCTGCCTGGAGCAGAATTCTGGCGGCCCTGATCGGTAGTTTTCTGTGGTTTTTACGATCAACACCAGGCGAATGCTGGAGCAGTGTCCTAATAAAAAGTCCACGTACCGTGCACGATCTTTTCTTCTTCTTCCTTGTCCTACCCTGACTCCATACAAACACTGCACTGCACTACCACACATATCGGGAGACTATTAGGTAGTTTAGAGCATGTCCCGGTTTGGGTGGTGCTCCGCTGGTGGGTGATATGTTTGAAGAAAACCCTGCAAGCCGATGTAAAGGTCGGCGCTGGATCTCGCATCTTGCGTCAGCACGTCAGCTTCCCTGATATAACATAAACAACATTTACGGGAATAATGACTATAGCGGTTCATGCGCCTAGAATACGAAATAATCAATCAATCTAAAATTTCTTTTGTAATTGGCAGCTTCTTAAAGAACTTCTCGGCACTATGTAGTCGAAATGTTTTATACACTGGTTTAATAGTTGCTCAGATATATTTAGATTTTTTAAGATTCTGGGACCGCGTGTTGGCTCTTTTGTTGCGGTTGAAGCTGCTTCTACTTTACAATTGTGGATCGAACGACGAAAAATATGAGTTCAGTGTTAGAAATCGTCCTAGCGAGAATGAATAACGAAGCACCTGTAGGCATTATAATGTTATCCATTGTCTTTTATTTTTTTCTCCCTCTTGGGAGTTTGGCATTGCTTCCGCTAAATGTGAAAGCAATATGGTAATTATTGCTAATTCTAAAGATTGATAATAATGTTTGTTTGTCCCGGAAAGTGTTCGGCAACTCCGTTCCATGTTGTCTGAAACACAAAACCAGTTGAATGTCGAGGGCGTGTGGCGACCATATGGGCAGCTGAAGGAAGATAAGCGTCCGCGAGCCGGGCGCGGGGGTGGGGGCTCAAGTGCATCGCAATCTAATCGAAGTGTAACGAGGACGTCCGGCGCGCGAGAGCGCCCGAGGCTGCGTCCTCAGAGGAACTGGTCGAAGCAGGCCTCTTCTCCGCCTCGTCGCCGAATGAGGAGCGCCGCCACGCCGAGGAGCGGGGCGTGCACCCGGGAGGAAAAACCAACCCCGCAGCATCTCAGTGCCAGACGACTGAAGGGTGTTCACCGCCAACTGGAGTTGCCTCAGCGATTAAACGAGGTCCAATCAAGACTTCGAAATACACTGAACTGTAAAAGGTATAGGAATGAACTCTCCTTTATATGAAGTTTATATACATATAAACAATCAAAGCATTTCGGTGATTTAGACCGGCCTAGAATATTTTCCAAATCTCAAAACCTATACTATTTTTCACAAAGTATTATTCGCACAATATGATTTTTACAAAAGTGAGCTTCATATATATCAATACCAGGCCTTTTCTACGTTCTCTTGAGAATATACGTTATGAATCAAGCTTCATGAAAGACTCTCATAGCTCTTCCTAACAAAGATGAACTTATCTTGGCACGATAACCAACCACCATGTGCCGTGATTCGCGAAAGATTTGTCGTCAGCTCGCATCTTGTTGGTGAATATGGTGCGACCTACTTGCCTAGTCTGCTGCATTAGGTATGCCATGGCTTGCGAACAAAAAGGCATAGCGACGGACAGCGTGGGCGGAAAGTGTAGGAATGTGATTTAAGTGGGCAATTCGTCTCGGAGAGTGAGATTTTCGCTGCCGGCGTTTCGCAGTGGGATGAAATGACCTGAAAGCGCACAAGAAGAAAAAACAAAATCCATGCCAATTACGAAACACAGGCTTCTAAAAAAATCAATAGTAATAACGAAACACTGGCTTCTTGGTTCTATTCATCAATTTTATTGATTGGTTGATTGACTGGTTAGTGATTCTGGAAAAGGAAATTAGTCCCATAAATGTATCCTATGTTGTTGTTTTTATCGCGGGAGGTGCGGTTATCTCCAACTGGATGGTGAGATCCGGCGCAGGCCTACTCGTAGGCTTTTAGCGAGTTTTTCCTGAATCAGGTATCTCCCACCAGCGAGGTACCACCCCAGTCGGTACACGCTCTAAGGTACTGACAGGTCTTCTGGCATGTGCAGTAGTGTAGTGCACGTAAGTAAGAGGTGAGGATAGGAGAAAGAAGAGGAAGGGTAGATAGCGCGCGGTGCTCGTCCTGTTTGTTAGGGTATTGCTCTAGTATTTGCCTGATGTTGACCGGAGAAATCTAGGAGATCTACAGATCAAAGGAGCAGGACTACATTTCTCCTCCGAGCAGCGGCTCAATTCGACGTACCTTTGTAGTGCAGTTAGAGTCATTGCAGGGACATCAATGGATACCCTGAACCACCTATGCCGGTAAATAATCAATTTAATGATTTACACGTATTTTATCGGGTAATAGTTTTACCAGAAATAATCATGCCAAACACCGCATTAAAGTAAAAAAAAGTTTATTAGTGTATTTAAATGGGAAACTAGAACTGATTTAAAATTATACTCTAACGTTTTTGGGCCTCTGTTTGACACGTGCCAATTTGGACTTTTTTTACAAAAAAAGTCTTTCAAAGAGCTACATTTTAAGCATGCGTGAAAGTTACAGCATATTGACAATTGTTTAAAATGCTGGGGAAATCCAGTTTTCACTCAATTACAGTCCAATAAATCTGACCGTATTTCAACTAATTCTCAACTTTTCGAAATGTTACCGGATTTGAATTCAATATACTGGTATTGTGGTGTGTTTTCGTTGGCATTTACAATGAAATAATTTTATAAGTGCCACAAAACGGCTACCTGGCTTCCATACAGCACAAAACTGGTGATGATGGCTACGCTATCGAAAGCTGCTATTGTAATAAACAATATTGTTGGCAATGACGAGTCATATAATTATTTCTTTGAACTCAGTGTTAAAAAATCACGGATTCATAGTTTCCGATTTTTAAAAGAATTGATATGCAAGTACACTTAGTAAATAAATGACTTAGAAATTCCTAGCTACTCTTCAAACCTAAGAAAATTGATAATAATGAAAGTAATTAAATGCTTACGGATGACGCCATCTGTAATTTACAGTTTTTTTAATCGATATATGCTTTATATCTTATGTTAAGGGGCATTAGCTCTTATTCTAAAACGTTGAGTACTATTCTTATGGGCTTATGTTGAAAACGCATGTCACCTTTGAAATTACGGAAATTACGGAAGGAGAGTATCGCATATCATATTATCATATATTCTACGAAAAAAATTATTTAAATAACTAGTAGAGAATGTAAGTCTTGAGTGTACAAATTAAATGTAGATGATAACAGCCGACTTCGGTATTTTTAAGTCTACCAAAGTCACTTAAGGTAGCCACTTCAGCATTTTTTTAAATAAACCATACAACTTATATTTCAATTATACTTTTATCGTGTTATTTTTCGGAATATTATCCCTTTTTGACCCTTTTAAAATGTTTCTGACCACTCCTCGCTCTCCATATAACATGATGGTCAGCGTCTGGCCTGGCTATTCGAACGAAATGCCCGCACATGGATGGTAACGCAAACTGGTGTTGCACAGAACGAGTGAAATCGGTGCACAGAAGTGACCCAATTAGTATGTCCCTCTCGCACGCGCAGTGGAATCCAGCCGTTTTCCAGACAGTGATGAGACATCAATTACAAAACATCGATGTTAGCAAACAACGATGTTCAAAATTAAAACATCGGTGTTAAAAATACCTCGATGATGTTTTTCAACATCGATGTTTTAGACTGGATTAGTAACCACGAAACATTAAAATTGAATTTGACAGTGTTAGTGTTTGTCAATTCTACAAATAAGGGTACGAGAAGAAGGGGCAGACCCTTCGACCTTATCTCAATGTGCGAAATGAACACAACGAAAGAGGGCATCGGAGTCATTTCGGGCGAGAGAGTTTCGTCGACGTAAGTTATACAACAGAGTTCCAACTTTAGTTCCAACACAAGAATATTAATGTAACTATCAATTATTATTTCGTATTTTAACTTTTACAGTATTGGGATCATACCTACTTCCAGAGCATGGCGAGGCCTTACATGAGGGCCGTCTGGACATACCAAAATTTTTCCTGGGGGTATATGACGCGAAGTTGTAATAGAAGATACAATTCATGACCTTAAGGGATTTGAAGAATAATTCAATACATTTTATTTGCGTGATGCGTAACGATACCTCTTTATTACTTTGAATGAGGCAGTTAGACAACTTTATAATAACGATTTGTCAGTCGATGTACTATGGCGGTTATATGGTTATTTCCTTTTACATCAAGATGTAATGTTCTTTCTCAAGCATTCGAAATGTACGCGTTGGCGACGACTGGTGACTGGAGATCTTTTGAGATCCTTTGGGGCAAATGAATTAATCTAAGAAGATAATTTGCAAAATTCTTCCAATTCCGTTCGGCGCCCTCTTTTCTTTCGTTTCAGTTTTTTTCTGGGAGCACCCATTCCCACACTCCTCGTATTTCTCTCTCTGCGACGCACTCGCTGCACCTTTGCAGGAATGCAGTTTGGTGGTAGAAAAGTTACATAAAATGCAGAGGTGTCACAAGTCTTAAGCATTCCATACCGGTTTGGAAAATATTTTAATAGTTTGCACAGGAGTTCATGAAACCTTGATGTTGAGAATTAAAGAGGCGGTTAGGAATAACGGTAAACAGGATAATGCTAAACGGTTTTATAATTTTCATTTCCTGAGATAACGCGATTATCGTTTTAGAAATAAAACCCTCAATATATTGCACCTTAAGCCGGCCTGGGTAGCCGAGATCGCAAAGGTGGATGAACCCTGATTGGAATCGAAGGGTCGCGAGTTGGAATCCCGCCTCGAGCATGGATGTTGTGCTCGGCATGGAGGGGCTCTTCCACATGCTCGCCCAATGTGTCAACTTTCAACCATTTTCTTTCACTCCTGGCCTCGGAGGTGTAGAGCCTGAGGGTAGTTGCACCCAAGTACGCGTTGCGTCTGGGCTGAGGTTCGAACCCCGCATGAGGCACGGATGTGTGTTTTGTGACATGGTAGGCAAGACAAAATCGTAATGGATTTACCTTACGCATTTCCAACATACTCCAGACATCGCTACTCGCCACCAAACCATCTTTCGCCAAGATGTGCCACGGGGTACCTCGGCACTACGTACCAATGAAGAACGGCCTACAGGTCAACGTCCGACATTCAAGTGGGAGGGACTCGCCCGAAGTATGGAGACAGAAAATATGGTAACAAGAGAGTTGTGATGTGGGGGAATTGGCAGGTCTCTGAGAGGGCCATAATAGTTGGAGCGATCTGACCTACTAAAGTATACAGAACAAAATATGTTAATATTTATAAAACGACCAAATACCAATGGTATTTGTATTGCCAGAATTCAAATAATAAGTTTGGGAAATTTTTAGTAATTTTTTTATGACACATACAAGTAAAAATTGGATAGCCGAAAAATTAGCTGATTTTTCAGCACATTTCTGGATATAAATATGGTTATCACTATTACTAGTTATTGTTTTTACAGTCTCTGAAATCTTAACTCTTTCCTTCAGACAATTTCTTTTTGGTTCACAACCATTGTGTTCACAATAGCGCCGACTTAGTAGAACTGTTTTCCTCATTTTCTGGAATTTCCAAATGAGTGGTTTTGAAAAGAGTTTCTGTTCTTCCTAAAGCTTCAGAAATTAATGTTATCACACAAGGAAACACTTATTTTAAAGTGTTTAGATATTTAAGCTGTTTTGATGACCACCTTACAGAATCGGAAAAGCGTTTATGTTGTTCCCGAAAGAGTAGATCGCTTGTATCCTGGATATTCAGGTTGAGGAAAGGGAAATATGTGCGTAAAGGTAATTGGACATATCTGCGAAGCAGATAAATATTTCCTTATGTGATACAATGCGGTAGAGTGAGTTCACGGGGAAGGAAAATGGGTGGTCAAGCAAGTCCTATCTTCGTTCCCTGCAATTTCATATGTCAAGTAAATCTGATTTTTTCTACTAGTACAAATAGTAAGCTGACTCTAAAGGAAAACCAAAATATCGTTATTTACGCATATTTACCGGGTAATCTGCTTGTATGCGTCCGTCAAGTGTCATTCGCCGCGACTCGATCTGCTGATGAGGAACTGACATTTTAATACTTTTAAAACAGTTTCAAACTGCGGAGGCACCAGACTAAGCTAGTTTGGTAATAATAATTTAATTTTTATTACGCATTAGTATAACCAGCTATGCAACCAGCTGAAGGACCAACCTTTACCGGGATATTTTCGGATCACAAACACCGTCCGCCCTCTCTGGCTCCACCCTGCTCCGTCACGTGCGCTCACCTCGTCCGGCCCCATCCGACTCAGCCCGGCTCATCCCCGGCCCGGCCCACCCACCTAGGCTCTCCCTGCCTCACAAGGTTCCGTTCTCACAATGCTCTGACCTGCCCGACCCATCTTGTCGTGCCCGCTCCACTCCATTATGTCCCGTACTGCCTAGGTTTATTGCGAATTGCAAAGTCATTTCCAGTATCAAACAATTGGAGTGTTACCAGAATTTGAGTATGAAGCTGATCATCAGCTAAAAAAGGTAGCCTAAAATATGTTTGACACAAAACTCTACCTTTTAGAGAATGTCCCACCGAAATCTGTTAACACATTTCCAAGATTAGTTCAAATAAACAGGTAGGCAAACATCGCAAAAACACCTTTATTGGATTTTATCCCGGGTAAATAACGTTATGAGATTATGAGGTAATGCAAGGAAGCTATTTCGAAATCACAGGCACTTCAATATTATTAATACAGATACTGAAGGCAGTATGCCTGTGACAAATATTAAGATATTTGGCTCTTAGATATCTTTTTAGGGTGCTGCTCTGACTTTCTCTGGTATTGATGGAAACTACCGATCAGAAGAGGTGGTCGCTAGAATTCTTCGCCAGTCAGTGGTTGAATTCAACTCGGCAACGTAGCTGGAACTCTAGAAGCTCGCGGTCAACGATTGTGCGGAAGGAATCGTGTTGCCTCCGAGCCATCGTCGCCGGCGCCCGCGGCGGGCGTCCTCGCCCGCGGCCCACAAACGGAATCCTTCCCGTCAGAGGCAGAAGGGCGGGCGGCCTCGCGCCTCCTAAGGATGCGCCAGCGCCGTCTCCTCCGCCCCCGCCCCCGCCCCCGCCCCCGATCAAACGGAGAAAGAGCACGAGGACGCCGCGGACGAATTGACGCTCGCGAGGAGTGGAGCGCCCGGAGGTCTCTGCTTGTTAACCGCTGATGACCACTCACCCACGGCTTTTCCTGCGAGCGGTTTTTCCTTACACGACAGATAATACCCACACGAGAGATTGTCACATTAACGCGCGCAACTTTTACAAGGAACAAGTCTCTAGTTACAGGAAATATAAGGGCGGAAACAAAGGATGTAAGTGGATAAACAGTTATTGCATTCTACGCAATTCTTGGTGATAGTTAACACCACTCAACGTGTTAATAGCAAGAGTGGTGTTGATAATAGTCGTAGCTACGACTTGGACAAAGAGATTTCAATTAACTTAGTGCCGCAAAGTGGACAGTTGAAAGTGGAAGTGTATAATTAATGGATACACAAAAGTTTCCATCATATGCGCCATAAATTTCCTATTAACAGAATTTCCTTAACATGAAATACTGATAAATCATCGCCTTTTGGAACGTGACGGCGCAGTGCCGTAGCACTGATGCGCATCGACAAATCTTTTAATTAAACCCGCATCCGAGCTTTCGTTGAAAAGCCCGCGGAACGAGGAGCGATCCCGGATGGGAGATGGACGATCTGTCAGGCGGGCGGGCGCTGGCGGCTGCCGAAGGAATTGATGGATGGCGAAAGACGCGGGCGGACAAATGGCCGGGCGATGTGCGTCCCGCGAGGGCCCCGGAGGTATCGCCAGGGACAGCGGCAGATTGCCTTTGCCGGCCGATTCCTCGCTCGCGCCCCGTCCGGTCGCGTCCCGGGCAGCGAGAAGAAAAGAAGTCCGCGGAGCGGAATGACATCATGACGCGGGTTTCCCACGCCGCGCCAAGCGGGCTACCGCAGCGCTGTGGGTTGCGCCGGGCTGGACGCGCGGCGGTGGCCTGACGACGGCACTCGCCTCGCAAGCATTCGCGGAGGCCGGGCGAAGCCGCGCGTCTCTCCAGGGCTAGCGCTCACTCTTTCTCTCTCCGTGCAAGTACCGAACACAGCAGTAGAAGCCTATGCGCTCGATTATTTGATTACGACTTCCCGATCGAATTCATCTTCCTGATCGAAATAGTTCAGTCCGGTGTGGGACACGGAATAATGTTCCAAGGTTTCCTTCGACTGAAACGCACACCTTGATATACCTTGATGGTGTGTTTTCTAAACAATCGCGTTTCGAACACACCCGCGTGCTCGTCACGTCTTGGGTTAAGCAGATTAGGAGGCCCTTCGCGTCACCTCTTACGAAAGACTAGGGTCATAGGCTCAGTTCCAGGGTGGCATTCGAACAGGCGTCTTTTCGGAACGATGATGCTCTTATAAACCCCTTACATTCAGGTTATCCAAGTTATCGTAACTATGTTCCCCAAATAGGGCAGTACAGACATTCAATTGAGGAGTTGATTCAGTGAATTAAGACGTTACATTGAAAGCAGTTGATTCAGTGTTTCAGTGTATGATGATAATGCTAAGGAAACCTTTTATTCATAAAATATAGAAAAGTTAGTGTGGAATTCTTGTTGTTCGGAGCTAAACAGAAGACCTTCGTGCCTTACACAGTCCAACACGTATGCGTAGCCTAAAATAATGGCGGCAGTAGCCCTTGAATGGTCGAGCTATAGATTAAGAAACACCTAGTAGCTACTGGGTCGTAGAAAAATGTGGATCTAAGTCGAATTGCTCTTTAGGAATTCGCAGTAAATTCTGAATATCTCTTTCGTAAATTAACTGAAAAACTGATCGTCTAAATTTACTGAGGGTGGAACTAATAGTTTTAATGCTAAAAACAATGACACCTAATGGAATCCCTGGGGAAGGAAAATATTGATTGACTCACTAAAGTATAAATTGACTCACCAAGGTAAAAAATAAAGTTCTACATGTTCAGTAATTATCAGCCATTTGCTGAATCTTTCAACCTTCGAGAGATCATGATCAGATCGATGCCACAATCGAATGAAATATATAGCTAGGATACCAGTAAGAAGCGAATGAGGTAGACAATGCTCACCAAAGTAATTTATCATACTTGGCATTCACATTTTTTTTCTTTATCGACATACGGTAAACCCAAAGAAACGCATTAAGGAATAAAAGCAAAACTTGTCAGAGTTACTCAATTAAAGAAAGGTAGTAGAATTGAAAGTATAAAATGAATTCTGAACTAGAAACAGAGTTCCATTCGCGTCATGTATTTCATCAAGTTTTAGTCTCACTCAGGAGTGATTTCACAAGAGAGGAGAATCGAAACTAACATAATGAAAAGCAATGGTAATAGAAGAGTCAGAAAGCAAAGCAGGGTATTAGTACAATTTAGATAATGCTACGAGTCATCTTGAAGAGTTTCAAAAAAACAATAATACATAAATAAATGAAGTAAAGTTCCAATGAGATGTTTAAAATGGAATAATTTTTTCAATTTGTAAGAGGTAGTTGACTCCCGAAGGAAGAATTTCACATAGAAATTGGGCTACGATCAGTGCAGGTGAGAGCGTAGGCTTCCGCGGCCGGAGCCAGTATTTAATTGGCTGTCCGGGTGTCACCACGTCCATGGCAAAGGTACTGTCGTTTCGTTTCGGTCGCCATTCTGCGACCTTCCTCAGGGCGTAATGCATTACGACCGAAATGCCTGCACCTTTGCCATGGACGTGGCGTCACCCGGACAGCTAATTAAATAATGATCAGTGCACTTGTCTTCGATCTTAGTGCAAGTAGTTTCAATTTCTGAACACTCAAGAACGAGGTGTGAGGGAGGCCTTCAAGGAGTTTTCTCGTGTCATTGTTTGGTTTCGCACGCCCCCATTGCGTTGTTATTTATTGAAATCTCATTCATAACCTTTAGCCACCCTTTAGATCGTGTCTGCAAACCCGCGCAGGACACATTTTTTTCACATGTACCAAAAGAAAATTCATTTTCTCGCGAGTTTGGCACAAAGATGAAGGAACAATAGAAATATCAATAATCGTAATGATGGTTGATTCAATAACTGTGTAAAGATGTGACAGTGACGATGATGAATGTTTGAATGCAAACGGCAACGAGACAGGAGCAACATTAACTCGCATTATTTATTAAGCTCGTCACTTAATTAGAAATTCCAACATTTTAAGTCTTGCTTAGGAAATCTTCAAAACAATTAACAAATAAAATCAACTTTTTATTTTTTTTTATGTAAGGCCGCATGAACTTCTAGGTCATTAGCGACCACTATTGCGTGTAACGGTATGGTAACTGTGAGAATAATACGATATGATGATGATGATGATGATGATGGTGATGATGATAGGGGGTGAAAGGACGAACACAAATACAACCACAGGGAGGCGGGACTCGAACCCGCGATCCTTCTGTCCGAGATCGCTTCAGCACTACTGCCTTAGCGATCTCGGTCATCCGGACCGGCAAAAACAATTTTAAAATGAAATCATTGTGTTTATTAAAACGGCGATGAGTAATTTTGTAAAAAGCATTTTCTCGTGCAGCTCAAAGAGCGCGTCAGCTGCTCCGAAGGCGTCGAGGTGCCGTCATCATCACCTGTCGATCACCCTGGAGGTTCAGCCACGCGTGATAAACGCGCGGGAAATAAACGCGCAGGAAATAAGCGCGCGCGCGGCGCGTCGCGGCGCTGACGCCCTCCTTCCCCTCCCCAATCCCTTTCCTTTTCATTTTCGGAATCTGACGGTTGGGGCGCCGCCGCCTGCGCGCATCTGCGCAGACACTTTGATAGATGGTTTATACACGACACTCGAAATCCCTGTGTGAATAGCTCTCGCTGCGACGCGCTCAATGAATCTGTCAGCTGCCAACTCGGCCGGAGTATTAATGCGCGAAGAGGCCGCCGGGCGCCGCTCGATACCCGCGAGGCGAATCCCCACGCCCCCTCCCGCCTAGGTGCCACGCTAGCGCCCCCCCAACTCTTTGCTTACTCCTTTGCTAGATGGGAAATAAAAAGAGATGTCTCAATAGATTTCATCAACTCGTGTACTAGCTGTAAGTAATTAGTTAAAATTTAGTTTTAAGCCACCAATTCGTGTAACAAAGTTGTAAAAACTAAATATTATAATCCTCTTAAAATGTAATAATAAAAAACTCTTTTTTTGCATACCATTTGCTAAGATTTAATTTCGCGACAAAGTTAGTTTCAAATCTACGACTTTTTGCTGATGGTTGTGCAATTTGTAGGTTCATCAAATCGGAGGAGAACGTTGCAGAAATGTACACAGATTGCACTTTTTGGAGGAAACAAACGGTATGGAAATAAACAGTTCAATGAGTAAAGCCATCACGTTCAGCAGGATCAATTTTCAGCAGGAAGCATTTTCTATATCAGAACAACTGAATCTGTTTTAAAACGATTAATGTTGAAGAATGTATATTTTTTCTTTAAGGTATTTTTCTAATTGAATAAATGAAGAAAACTGGTCATGCATTAGGACTAATACGACACTTTCAAAACTTAGACAACTTAACTAGTAAGTTGGTGTTTACTGCCATTGATCGCATTCTGATATGAACTCAGAAATGACAAAGCTTATTTACTAACTGGACAAATGTATGCTGAGCATACTACGCTCGTTGTGTTCCGTTGACAAACCAACAACAGGTTCAGAGACAGTTGGGAGTCTATACACGATTTTTTCTACCGACATATGCCACACATTCTAACATGTCGCAATGCTTAGGTGCAAGCATTGACTGATGAGTTGGTTGGTGACTTTGCTGAAACGTTGAATGCCTCATTGTTCAGTCAAATAAGCCCATCGGTAAAATGCTTCACGGAGGATACTGCCTGTATGTAGAAGTAATGACGCAAGACATCTTTGAGCGTGCGCGCAATTGAAATACAGGAATGTATGCATAGACGATGTATTTGTAGGTGTCTGCAGACGAAAGAGTGTGTCATTGTCAAGACACCTTTCTGCAGTTGTTTTAACAGATTCATTTTACATCGCACTATACGTCACTTACTGAAAGCAGTTACCTTTTGACATCGTTAGAGATGCTTCCTTGGGTAGATGTATGCTTTCTTGACCTCGGCTTCACCACGTGAAAGGATTCCTGTCTTTTCTTTCTCTAAGTTGCGGACAAATTGAGATTTAAACAAGATGAATACTTTTAAACATTTTCAATGTAGCCGTCATCTGGTGAAAATAGGCGATTCAATTCAAAGTTATAACATTGTTACTGATTTTCATTTTACGGTGCTTGTAGCTAAGGACATCAAGTGAAGCCACTGCAATGTCTCTGACCGGGAGATCCTAGGGTTCGGATCCCGCGGGTGGCAAGATTTTTTGACATTAGCTATATATAATTCAGCCGTCTGGAGGAGAATTAGTGGCTGGCTGCTCTGCACCACACTACCACACATGTCACGCACTAGTACTTTTCCACACAGGCCTTCGCCGACTTAGTGTTTGTCCCGGCTGGGGCGGTGCTCCGCTAGTGGGAGATACCTGGGTGGGGAAACACGGGCGGCTGACGATAGTTGGCGTCGTGTCTCCTCATCCAGCGGAGAAAGTTCACCCCATCTCCCGAGTTAAAAGATCATGCTCCACACTTACGGAATTAATGACTTTAGCAGTTGACACGCCCGGAAACACACATCAAACAATAATAAAATCGATCTCTCAACCGACAAGTAAGTAGACGCCGGATATCACCATTAGAGGACGAAGACCACTATCACCTGCTTGGTAAAAGCATGCACTACACTTATGGGACTAACGACCTTACTTGACGAGACCGGACACACTAATCAATCAATCAATTACTGTTTGGTGAAGAAATAATGCATATCAGAAGTTCAATCAAAATGGTTGGCATGTGCTTTTATGTCGTCTGGTTTTATTCCACTACCAATTCCTTTCTCACGTCGGGACAGTTAGTGAAGCAGTCGGGATAACGTATCTCGTACCGATAAATGTCAGTTGTGGAGGATAAAACTGCGAGGCAGACTGTACTTCTTTGGTAATTTCGCCTCGTTCGTGCATTAAATGTTTTGTCACAAGAGATGGTTGTGTTCCTCGCCAGGAGGTCGGTGAGATCCTTCGCACACATACACGCTGGGTTGGGGGGAATTTCACCCTCCTTTACCAGGGACCATCCCGGCCGCCCAAGATTCGAGTTCCCCACTGGTGTGTGTGTGCGTGTGTGTGTGTATGTGTGTACGTGTATGTGTGTGTGTGTGTGTAAAGGAGGAATAGGTCAATGAAGAAGAAAAGATCGCGTGCCGTCCGTGGCCTGTTAGTTAGGGTACTGCTCCGGCATTCGTTTAGTCTTGATTAGAGAAAATTCGGAAAACTCCCGATCAGAGCAGCTGGCTGCAAGACTTCTCCCCAGATAGCGGCGATTTTATGTGGCGAGACTCGGGCCATCAGGTCCGCTCTGATGAATTCGACCTGGCTAACTCGAGTATCTCCCGATCACGGCCAGTGTAGCGCCAGAGATAAAATGGCTATGAGCTACTAATTCAGCCGGTATATTGACAGTGAGCTGTACTCCTGTTCGGAACGTAAGGCGCTGTCGCAGCGCATTGCAATTGCGTCACTACAAGCTCTTTATAAAAAATAAAAGTAGTAGATGTGCGCACGCCGCCCCAGAGTGTGTGCATGCGCGGGAGGGAGGGCAGGGCTCTTCAAAGGCGCCTGCCGGCGGGGCTCGGGTTCCGCGAACGGGCAACCGACGCCGCGCGCGGCGACGCGGCGAGACGCGGCGCGACGCGACGCGGCCTCACGGCGAGGCCGCGGGCGCCGCCGCCTGGAACCCCCCGCACCCGCCGCGACGGCGAAGGCGACGGCAAAGGCGACGGCGGGGGCGACGGCGGGGGCAAAGGCGACGGCGGGGGCGACGGCGGGGGCAAAGGCGGGGCGCGCCGGGTCGAGGGCAGGGGCGCGCGTGGGCGCCGCGCGAGGTCTTGGGTGCAAGCAGTGCACGCTCGCGCAGCATCGCAGCGCCCTCGCCAACAACACTGCTGCAGTGCGCCGGCAAAGTCTTCCTCGCAGGGCCGGATCAGGAGTGTGCTGATGTTTCAGAACGTTGGAGCTTCACTAGCAATATTTACTCTACAACAATAACAAATATTCATTGTCATGTAAACTAGTTACAGACATCCCAGACCGCATGAGAGACGTATTCTTCTGACGTGACCTACACATAAGTTTGTAGCAAAGAGTTACAGTACATTTATTATACTGTAGTCAATGTTCAGGAATTAAAAGAATTAATATAAAATAAAGTTCTTGAGTTGTGTTTAAGTCAAGACAAGACAAATGCACTCCAAGCGGCTTCTATTAAATATTGCATTTAAGTTCGTAGCACCTACATCACTGGGAAACTAGTGAAGGGGTCAACACTTCCAGCATCTCTTATGTTTGTGGCGAGTACATAACTTATGTTTTTATTTGTTAGAAGTTGCAGTTTGTTTCTGTTGTTAGCACTCTCATCCAGTAGTGCCACTGCCGAGAGACTTTGCTGGAATACTATACGTGCGCACTTTCTTGAGCTCCACAATCCATAACACCTCGCTCTCAACGCCATAGTTGTGATTGTGAATAAAAGGTAGTAACGAGCGCTGTCCGGAACATTTTGATAATTATAAATTTTGGCTCCTGTGAAAATATTACTTCATTTGCAAAAGAGATACAAGTGTAATATGTCCTTGCTGACGAAATATCTAATCTCGTCACTCTTCTTGCAAAATTAAGGTTAATGAACACAGTGGGTAGGTAGTTCTTAATCTTCATTATTATTTTTCGATTTTTTGTTTCAATATTCGACTTACGAATAGCATCGTGTAGTAATTAGACTAAATAATGTACATATTATGAATTAAATTGATGAATATTTCATAAACTAGAATGATGAGAAATAGCCCAGTATCAACTGGTAAGCCAAGCAACATTCTGATCAAAATTTATCTAATTTATTTTTATAAGAAGTCGTACACAGTCTCTGCTTTTAATACAATTTGAGACGTAACCGAAATTAAAAGACGTGAATTTAGTTTTTAAATAAACAAATCAAAATTACAATATTCTCAAAATACAAGACAATTCTACATTTAACATTATTACCAAAACACTAATTTATATAGTACTTTCGAGAACTAAATATTGAACATGGATTGCACATTTTAGTTTTATCTGACTTTTCACTTGATTTTGGAAAGTGAAGTGTTGCTATTGCATTCAATACGGCGTTTTATCAAGAATGATTAATAATCTCTAATTCGACTTAATTTTTCTATTCCGATTTTCTCTATTTCATATGTCTATGCACAGATGTTTGATTTTTGTTGGTTTTTTTTTCTTCATTCTGTTTGAGTTGTCGTATATCTGCGTCAGTTGACCTTGGAATCCACTGCCCAAATGGTACAAATGACAGTTGCCATCTGAAGGTCCAGTTAATTCCCCGAGAGGAGCACGAGTAACTTATCATGTGCAGAATCACTGTCGCCGCCGCCGTCTTCCCTCTTCGACACAGTGACCTTCCGTGCGCGGGCTTCGAACCGGTTCTGCGGGCCGGCCTGTCCGGGCGGGCGGAGCGCGGGGGAGGGGCCAGGGCACTGACAGCGCAAGGAGGGCGGAGGGAGGGGCAGCGCTCAAGGCGAAGGTGCAGGGCGCGACACGCCGCTCAGGGGGCGGGGCGCGGGGATGGGTGTTCGGGGCACAGGGATCGGG